>JANIJH010016433.1:0-11976 GCA_024520975.1 Erythroxylum areolatum | reverse complement strand
TATTACGTATGTTCGATAACACTTGTTGCATTTCTTTTGGATTGTAATGTCATGTAACCCTGCGGTTTTCGGGGTGTTTACTTAGCATGGTCGTGTGTATGATATTTGTGTATGAAATGTGAATTGCATGTGCGAATCTATTTGTATGGATGTTGGGATCGGGTCCGACGGTTAGGGTCGCCCGTTGGGGCGCAGCCCGAAGGGCAGCCTCGGGAGTCGGGTTCCGGGGCCCGGGCCCAACAGAGACTTTTAAACCATAATAACATATCTTATAACTACCATTTTAATTTAATGTAGTATCAGTTGAAAACACCATTTCCATAGCTTTAGGTGGTCACTATAATTATCTCAATGTAATTATCATGCTATATAAATTAACAAACATTATGAAATATTATGAAAAAAACAAACATAATTAGGAAATTGTGTCTAAATTAAATTAAGCATAAGATAATGGATTTCCTTGCTTTTTGCTATTATTTTTGTTGTCAAATTCTTTCAGCATCGTGTGTTTGATCAATTAACATAGTATATATGTTCCAAAATTGTGTAATGGATATGACACCAATATAATGGATTGGGAGAAGGAAATTTGTAATGAACAGTTTAACAGTACAATGGCAACAATACTACAATGATTAGAACAAGGATCAAATTAGTACTCAAGGTTCATTCAAACGCCCAATTACATCTCTTAACTTTATTTTCAATCATATAGAGAGTGGGTAACAATTTATAGGGCCACTATAAGACATGTCGTTTAGCGACAGATATTACCAACGAAAAACCTAAACATTCTGTTAGGAAGATAGTTTAGTGACGGAATTAACCGACAGATCAAAGTGTCATAAAGATGACCGTGGGTAATAAATTTTGACGAATAATAGAATGTCTATCAATAAATTTACCGACATACATTTTATGTAACCATTGGTGAATATAGTGATGGTTGTTTGTTCAGTTAACTGTTGGTAAAGTTCTGACTGTCAAAATTTGTCCGTCAGCAGATTTATAGATGGTATTAGTTATTCCGTCGGTAATTTTATTACAACATTATAGACATTTATGTTTGATCTGTCGGTGAGTATACTGACAGTTATTCTACAACAAATCTTGTCAGTAAAGTTGGCGACAGACTCTCAATATTACTGATGGTTTATTGTTTTCCGTTAGTAAATATAATTGATTTTACTGGCGTGCTTGCGTTTTTCCATTTTTTTTAAAATCCCGTTATTAAATTTTATTTGATGATCTTATGGTTGATACATAATTTAAACAGTTATGAATTGTCTATATATAATATTTGATTTGTTTATACATTTAATTTGTTTAAACATAAAGTTGATTGATGATATAAAGATAAAATTATCTTAATTGATAATAAAAATATTAAATTGTATATAATAAGTATTTATAATTCAAATGAAATGACTACGAGTACAATATTGATTTAGTGACCGTAAATGCTCTGATTGCAACAATGAGGTGCTACCCCTTCCCTTCAACTCATCCATCTCATTATAGAGCTGAGCTATGTACTCCATCTACTGTTGCAACTAAGTTGCCAATGTCTGCACTGTGTTTTGAAGCTCATGGACTTCATTAGTTATCAATCGCCTACTAGATGTTGCTGTACTAGACGTGGAAGATTGTGAATAACACGTGTTTGCACATAAACCTAAGATGAATATTCTTCCACGACGGTCCCTAGCACCCCACTGCATGAAGACAAGTTTGAGTATCATAAACATCTTCAGACTGTTGAAACTGTCGTTGAATGTTTTCTTGTATTTGGTCCTATTAGAAGACAATGTTTATATTAGTAAGTAATAATTATTAAGCATTATTATTAAACCATAAATTTCACATACATTTAATTTTCTACATCAGGTGTTGACGAATGTCACACTATCATGCTTCTTAGTACGAGTATGCAAAAAGAGCTGACAGAGTGTAGACCTCATGCCTATAGACTTCTCCTGCATAAGAATAAAATGTTATAAGTGAACTAGAATTTATAAAAATTTCGTCAAAGTTTTCTCTATTATATGATATTGACCCCTCGTTGAACAAAGAAAATCCCTCAACAACATAGTCATATATAACACCAGACATTTATAACATTATCATTCTCCATAATATATATATATATATATATATATATATTCATTCCAAAATTCACACATAAATTTAAATTGAAATATAGTAAAGTAAAAAAATCAGAATATAAAATTAAATTGTAAATACTTACAAGTCTCTCTGTATGCTCGTGGTGGATAATAGATCCTCTTGTATGTATGGGAAGACTCTTTCCCCCCACTCCACCACATCTGTTGATAGAATTACGCTCTAAAATAGACATTGCCTCAGCTGATGTCCAATACTGCTGCTAACAACTCCATATTTTTTCATAAATATAAGGCGGTCATACACTAGCCTTGTGTATTATACCAACAAAGTCCCGATAACGTGTAAATGCTCGTGTCTCTTATACTTTATTAATGACCGCGTCAAATTCAGAATCCGAAGAAAATTCTTTCTGAAACAAAAGGAAAAACATTCGATAAATGCTTATAATGTAATAATGTTTATCTAATTAATGTATAAAAATCAATTAAAAAAGAAAATAATATTTTTTTGGTACCTCAAACTCCTAATAGTAAAATTCCTTTATGACTTGAGAGATATTCTTTCACCATAACTCTCAAGATCAATCTTCTCCTTGAATTTGGATCTCATGTTTCTTGACCTAACATAAAAACAAATAATTCTATACCATTTTTAAAATTTAAACCTATAACTTCATTATAAAAATATAGTGTTTCATGTATTTTCACTTACATATTATTGACAATTGTGATGTAAGTTCTTTCATCAGGTCCCTCAACTCCAGGCTAGCGATCGGCTCCTTCATCCGCATCGTTTACCCCTGATATTTTTGCCGCTATAGGGGTAGTAGATGATGTAGGGGTGGTGGATGGTGTAGCAGCAGGTACGGAAGGTGATGCTTCATCTGCAAGTGTAGTAGCTAAAGGGGGAGGAGTTGATTCAGTTCCGGTTTCAGAATGTGATGCTTCACTTAGACAGTAAGTAACTTCGAATTGTTATCTGAACCTTGGTTGCATTATATCATGTTTTCTCTTTAGTGGCATATTTTAACATGAAATTCATATTTGATTGAATTTTCTAGAAATATAACAATTTGAATTCAATATTTACACAATATATTGAAAAGGAAATAATTGATTTGTTGAATATAATATTCAATTACAAACACAAATTAATCACTATCATCACTTAATTATAAATGAAAATCATCTTTTTCTGAAGAATTAGAATCATACTCAGGCTCCTCTTCAGATCTCTAGCCCTCGTCATGCTATCTAGATGAAATTTCAACATATTCATTATATGGATCATTCAAAGGTTCATTATTGTCATATATGACAGATGCATTTATTTCATAAACATCTTCCTGAAACGCTTCACTTTCAATTCTCTGTTCTCCTTTTCTATGTGATTCAAAAACACCTCTACGTTTAACTTTGCCAATGGCCAATCAATCTGACTTACCTCATCGTAAGCTAGAAAAAGGGACATAATACACTTAGATCGTTTGCATTGTCAACACGAAAGGTTCAAATTGTCTAAATCTTCTTCGCTTGTTAATTTCAACTAGATTGTATCGGCTATGCACTTTTGTACTAACATTTGGAGTTGGATCAAACTAGTCACACTTAAATATTACACTTTACTTTATTGGCAATACAGGGTACTCAATTTCAAGCATCTCAATAATTTTACTATAGTAATCCATCAATTCTTCTTGTATGCAAATTCCATTATTTATTGTTGTCATGCTATGACCATAATATTCTGTATGATATTTGTATCCATTAATAAAATACACTGAATATAATTTAACAGTTTGCAAAGGTCCCTTCACAAGATGACATATGAACTTGTTCTCTATTGGATTTTCTAAGCCCACATAAAAGAAATTATCATATTAAATAATATAATGTCATTTGAACACTTAAATCTTATAATTCAATCATTTCAATATTTGTAAATGAAAACTTATATATTTCTTGAACCATCGAGGAAAGTGTCTTCCAACATCTTTATTGATATCATCTTGTGTTTTGTCAGGCATTAGCTCGCGTAACAATTTCTTGTATAATCTAAAAACATTATTATGTATTTCAATTATGAATAACACTAAATTTCAAAACCTAAATAATCAATTTCAACTTACTACAAGAAAGGTTGCACCTCTTGATAGTTCAATAAAATGTAACCATTGGCAACCTCAATTTCTTCCTCTGTTAACATTCTTTTTGTTGAGCATCCATATGTTCATCTAGGATATGTGAAAATGGATAAGTTACCATCAACATCACTCAGTCCTCCCCTATCGTCATTACGAGGAACTTTTCTTTCTCTTGTGTGAATGTGCGGTTCAAAATAATGTGAACAAAATGTACTAGCTTCCTCCACTAAATAAGAATTACATATTGAACCTTTTACTCTAGCCTTGATTTTGACATTTTTCTTTAAGTGATGCAAATACCTATATTAGCGAATAAGGTTACTACAATTTAGTTGTTAAAAAATTTTATTACTTCAATTATAATCATTTTTGTTGAATTACCTCTCAAATAGATACATCCATCAATATTGAACCGGATCGACTAGTTTAGCCTCGTGTGCTAAATGCATAGGTAGAAGCTCCATACAGTTAAAGAAGCTTAGAGGAAAAATCCCTTTTAACTTGTACAAAATTATTGGAATTTCCCTTTCTAATTTTTCCATTTCAGCCAACTTAATTTCAGATGATGTTAAAATTTTAAAAAACAAACTTAATTATGTTATTACTTCCTAAACCTTATGTAGTAGCAACTCTCAAAATGCAATTGGAATTAGCCTTTGCATAAACATATGATAATCATGACTTTTCATCCTAAATAATTTGTACTTCCTCATGTCTACACACCTTACCAAGTTTGAAACATAACCATCGGGAAACTTTAGAATTTTCAACCATTCCCACAATATTTTCTTTTGTTTTTTGTCCAAAATGTAACACGCTTTCAAATATTTACCGGTGCAAAGATCTTTATGTAACTCATTCCTTCTACAAAAAAGTTTCAAATCAACTCGTGATTTTGTATTGTCTTTTCTCCTCCCTTCAATGTTCATTATAGTATTGAACATATTGTCAAAAATATTTTTTTTCAATATGCATCGCATCTAGATTATGATGTATCAAATTAGTTTTCCAATATAGCAAATCCCAAAAGATGCTTCATTTTTTCCAGCCAAAATTTTTACTAATGCTTGTATTAACTTCATCAGCTTCAAATTCTATAACTTTTAATATGCCTAATTCCTCAATCTCCTGCAAGATCTCTTCACCAGCTTTGTGAGGGGGAGAAGGTGTTTTTACTATCCTATTCTTAATGAACTTTTGTTTATCGCATCTAAATAGATGATCTGCAGTACGAAATTTGTTGTGGTTATCAAACCAACATGTTTTACCCCCGTTTGGAAGATAAAACACATCAGAATCATTGGCACAATAAGGACAAGCCAATTTTCCTACTATGCTCCATCCAGACAACATGGTATATACTAGAAAATTACTAATGGTTCACTTCAAAGCCACTCTCAACATAAAATTTTGTTTCAGAGATATATCATATGTCTCAACACCATATTCCCAAAGATGCTACAATTCAGATATCAATGGTTGTAAGAATACTTCAATTTTATGCTTTGGATTTGTAGGCCCTGGCACAATCACTGTCAAGAAAATATAATCCTCTTTCATACATATGGGGGCAAATTATAAGGAGTAATTATGATTGGCCATGATAAATATTGCTGGTTGGATTGACCTAAAGATTGGAATCCATCCGTTAACAATTCCAACATAACATTACAACTTTCAACTACAAACTCATAATAGGCGTCATTGAAATATTTCCATGCCAGCGCATCTAATGGATAACTTGTTATTCCATCTTCCTATTCATGTTCATTATGCCATCTCATGTGAGATGCAAAAACATCACAAATATATAGTCTTTGAAATTTTGGAGTTAGCGGAAAATAATACGTCCACTTCTAGGGTACTAATTTTTGTTCCATACAATGCTTTCTAGGCTTGAACCTAGATTGAACACAAAATTTGCACTCTTATAATTCTACATCATCTCCCCATTACAATATGCATCCTAATTTGCAACAATCAATCTTGTCAATAGGCAAACCAAGACCCCTAATAACTAGCAATCATTGTATGATCAGGAGGCAATAATTCATTATATCATCCAAGAATTTTATCAAAACTACGATCAGAAATATGCTCTTTAAACTTTAGGTTCAATATTCGAGCAATTGAAGACAATTGAGTCATTGTCTCACAATTTAGCCATAATTCTTGGTCAGGTGAGTGTAGTAAGTCAAAAAAGTGTTTTGCATGTGGGTTTGGTTCTTCTTTAAGATTTTTTATATTTTCCTAAAAGGTATAACCAGCTGCATCATAAACTATTTGCATGTAAGGATTTTCATTTACGTCTATATTATTTTTTATAAATCCAATTCCCCTTCAAACTTATTTAAGTTCACTAAGGATTGTACTTCATTACCCTTTAAGGTGTTACAATTCAATGGTTCCCTATGTCGTGTCTACTCAAAATAATTGGGGACAAATCCTTTTCTTAGCAAATGCCCATTCACTTCATCAATAGGAAGGAAACAAATGTGTTTGTACTTTTTACATAGACATATGATATTTGGGCCATCCATATACGCAGGTTGAGAACATGCATAATGAATAAAAGCTTCAACTCCCTCAACAAACTTAGGATTAATGAAATCATCAGCTGTTAATCATCTATACATCTAAGATCTATCAACATTACTCATTTATGCAAAACTGTTAATTTCAAACAGTGATTCCATAGTTAATATCCTTCATGTTCTCCAAAGTTTACAGAACATCTAAACTTTACATAACATCCCCTAAGTATTAACCAACTGAATTAATCCCTAAATATTACACCTGTGAATCAAGTAAACAAGTTCTTGTTGTGACTCCTAGGCTTGTGATATTTTTCACCGATAAGCCTCATGGGAGCAATAACACGGGTTATGGGTTAAGATCAAAAGTTAATTAACAAATGTATGGGTTTTGAGTTCCTCTTTAATATTTTTGGCAATTATCTTGTCTATGTTCTCAAATATCACAAAATTATTTATTAACTAAAGATCTTTTTTCTATTTGTAATCATATATATTAGAAGAGATTTCAAAGACTTACTTAAGCATGTGCAAGGGAAAAGCAACAACTGCTTACTTTGGTACGGGAACATAAAATAAATTACTTAATATTATAAAGTTGGAATTTTTAATTGAATGGATTAGATATTGTTATTGAAATTTAAAATTAATGTTAGAAGTTTGATATTTTAGCTAAACTAATTATGTACTAGTAATAAATATAATAAGTAGAGATAAAAATATGAATAATTTGATTAATAAATTATTGTAACATTTAAAACTTATCTAATATGTTTAGAAGAAAATTATTATTATATTAAAAAAGATGAGTGTAAAGGTTCACACATAAAAAGTAAAGAGAACTTAATCAATTTAGAGAGCATCAATGAAATAACCCATTGACAAAATTAAGATATTTGGAACTCTAATTCAAAATCATCCTACATTAATTCATTGATAAACTGAAGTTCATATCACAAACAAATTTCGGTTGGTGCAAGCCATTTACATTAAAAATGTAGGAAGTTCAAATGGGACATTCAAACTATAAACAAATACCCAAATTAAACCAAATACACAAAAACCTAGTAAATATCAAAACTCACTTACCTCAACTGACACGCAGAAAAAGTCACTGAAGCACGTAAAGGAAGAAGATGACGGAGCTAGAGTGAGCTGACGATAAAAGAAGATAATCAAAACAAAAAAAATAAGACAATGATAATCAAAGAAGTACGCAAATTGATATAAATTCATGTTCAAAAGTCTTAGTTATAGCATTTGGTTGTCACCATGTCATGCAAGAAAATCCAGTCATTTGCCTTTTAGAACGTAAAAATGATGATAAAAGTTCTTTTTTCAATGAAGAAAAAAGATGCAAAATGATTATGCTGCAAAATATAGAAACATATACAAATTCAATTAAAATATGTAGAAAATTATTGTTGACATTGTTAATTAGCAAAGGAAATAAATGTCAAAACTGAATACCTACTGAAGTTTTTCTTCAATCTCTTTGAAAATAGAAATATTGCTAACAAATGAGTTCCGACAACCAAGCAATATTCAAAAAGATCTTAGCCAGGAACATTAAGTATTTGAAAGAAATCTTAAATCAACTGGATAAACTTGAAAATCTTACTTTTACATATTTTCCACTCAATTCCTTTAAATAATATCTTAACAATCTGGAGGCAACAATATACATCTATAACATACTTATCACTGAATAAACAACACAAGAAATGAAAACTTGTGGCCACAGAGGAACCTAAAGCTTTCAATATGAAGTTAAAAAGCAAGGCCATCAAAACAAGGAAAAAAAGTATGATCTAAGCTTCAATAATATTTCATAGATTCCCATCAAACCAAAAATAGACAACAAAAACTCTTAAACAAAATACATGAACAGGGTTATTATTTAAGGAACCTATCTACAAAAAATTTGAAAGACATCCAAACGAAAAAATAGTGATAGAATAAAATCCCAAACCGATGATTACCCATACAATCAAACCACAAACAAAAACTCAAATGATGAAAGCAGTACACAAAACTCATTAAAAAAACAAAACTCACTTACTTCAATTGATGAATAAACGAAGGCATCAAAGGAAGAGGGAAACAAAAGCACGTAAAGGAAGAAGGGAACCGAAGCATGCGAAGATGCAGAACGAAAATGCAGAAGGGAACCGAAGCACATAAAGGAAGAAGATGGATGGAGAAGGAAGAAGATGGACGGAGAGAAGGGAATTGAAGCCTGCAAGGATTATGACAGTGATAGAGAACAGGAAGTAATATAGAAAACAAAAGAGAGGAGAAAATGAACATGGACGAGGGGATGAGTTTCATGGGTAAGTTAGACGTTTAACGAAATTGACATTGTCTGGTGACGAAATCGTTTTCGATTTATTAAAAATATTGAAGCCAAAGCTAACGATGACATTTAAATTTTAATTTTACCGACGGAATAACTCTTCCGTTAGTAACTCACCGATGAAATTCAGTTCTGTCAGTACACCCTGATTTTTATTTTTGTTCCAAAACACTCCTGGTAAATTTACTGACGGAAATGACTATTCCATTGTTATATTCCGTCAGAAAATTTGCTAGAATAATTTTCCTCCGTCTTTATCAATAGAAAATTTGTTCATCCCTTAATACAAATTTTTCTTACAATTTTACCGACGAGAATTGATTTTCTTCGCTAATTGCCTATACTATTTTTATGGTCGGTAATATTCTGTTGATAATTTATAATTTTCTTGTAGTGGACTATTCAATTACACATATAATGCATTAGGTAAAGTGGATAGGTTAGCAAACGACAAAGGTGTCGTGGTTGGATAATGGCTTATGTAGAGATAATCATTTAACATAAATTCGTGTATATATATATCTAACATTTATCCTTACTTAAAACTAATTCAATGACAAAAAAAATAAATTAAAACTAAGTTAAGAAATCTGAATTAGCATGCCAAACTAATATTGAGAATGAAAATACAATTTTGGCACAAAATTTATTATAACCTCATTTTGAAATCATAAATAGATGAAATTAATATAATATAATAAAAATGTCTGATAATTAAATAACATTATAAAAAGTAAAAATAACTTTTAAAATATAAAAATAAAATTAAAAATTCAATACAGTATAATCAACTTTAATTACTACCAATTCCTTGGAAGGATTATTATTCGGCCCAAGATTTTTGTTATCCATATCAAGACGCTACATTTATGACTTTTCTTCTCCGGATCAAATGGCATGCAACTAGTTGGAATTTCAACACAGCAAATGCCATGTTTTAATTTTCGTTTGAAAAAAAGAATGAAAAAGATATATAGACTTTCTTGGATCCACGAAAGTCTGAAGTCCTCGTAAATTAAAGTAAAATATTTGTGACCAATTTTTAGTAGTTACTGATTATTCTTAATATAATAAAATATGATTATTTAATTATTATAAAAATTAATCGTGTAATTAGAACCTTAAAAGAATCACATTTATGTTATATAATTCTTGTTATTAAATAATCACTTATTAATTAATATATCATGTTAGAAATACATGTTAGTGGACTACTATAATCACAACTTAATTCCATATGCCTAACTACATATTGAATTGCCTAATGTACATTTAATAACCATAATGGGATGGTTAAGTTACTAATTGCATTTGAGGCACATGGTAGTATCCTAATTACTATAAGTTGGCCCATTAAACTATAGTTTATTCCATCCAATTAATAATGAGACAATTAGCCTATTCTACCCCTTAGGGTAGAACATGTCATATACATGACATAAGGTGTAATTGTAAAAGATAGTGTGTATTGGGTGTGGAAGAAGGGTGTGTGGGTGCTCTACTATTACTCTCTCTTGCAAGGTTTGTGTTTTTCTCTCTTTGATAGGTTGGAAGAAAAATGGAGAAGATACAAATCCCAATTGTAGGTATGCTTCTTAAATCTTGTTATGCTCTAAATAAAATGGATCTTGGTGATCTAATGTTGTATTGATTTTAGCATATCATACATGCCCAATATTGAATATAAGAAGCCGAATACCTATAGATGTAAACGATTAGTTTTCTAGTAAGATATAACAAACACTTTAGGACCACCTTTGACTGGTGCTGGGCTATGCTAATCTGTTTTCGCCAAACTTTTAACAACGGTTGTGTGTGCGCGCGTATTTTTTGGGCTTTGAAGCCATTCAAATTCGATTAGAGAAAAAAAACACTACACATTGAATTGGAGAAACTAATCATATGATGGAAATCTGGTGTAAACAGACGAATTCTAGTTTCTGGTTGCGAGCTTCGTACAGTTTGACTGGTTGACCAAGCGACCATTCCACTAGTCAACCAAGGGATTAAAATGAATCTATTAATCAAGTGAACTTTGTAATAAACAGAGTGGACTAAGTAACAATCTACTCTTTCTTGATCGGTTGTGATCTGGTTAGACTATATGAAAGCAAGACAAGTCTCAGCCTTTACCTTGGCATTTGGTAGGATTCATACACTGGACTTCTTCGGTTGCAAGTTCCAAACGCAAATCGCAGGAGAGCTTTACAAGGTCATCAGCTACTACGTCACGTTTAATGCTATGGAGGGTTTTGTATATCATCCAATCTTGCGTTATTTTGAGAAGTTCTTGGCGTTTCATGATTTTGAACGGCGAATTCAATATCTGAAGCTGCCTCTTGAGGTGGCTGCAGATCATTCAGATTCTGATCACCATTCTCTGAAGAAACTCCGTCCTCTTCGCTGGTTGTCGAATACACCGATTGACGTGGTTCACAGACGACAGCTGCATTAACTTGAACTTTTTGATCATTGACTTGATTGCCTAACATAGAATGTGAAGACAAGTCCCTGTTGTGGAAGTTCCAGAACAATGCAACAGCTCTTTGCCTTAATGATCGAAAATCAGGAGATGTTATTACATCCCATTGTTCGTAGATAAACATGACTAAGAATACTAGTAGAGCCAAAAATGAAACTCCTCCAGTAATTAAGAAAAGACCCCAAAAACTTTCAACACCGAGGCTGTTGGAAGATATTAAGGTGCTTGGGTCAGGACAACTTGCTTCTTTGCCTAACCATTTTTCTTCTATTTTCTTCATTGTTTCTCCTTCTGTCACGCCTAGAATTGCCCTGGAAACATCACTTACAAG
>JANIJH010016383.1:0-11979 GCA_024520975.1 Erythroxylum areolatum | reverse complement strand
CTGCCATGGTTTAAGTGGAAAAAGGTATCCCTCCTCTTGTACCCATAAATCCATAGGAGCTAGTGGAAGACCAAGATGTCACTCGACACTATGCATCGATAACGGTCACAATAGTATTTTTGAAGCTAGCTTGAACATAAAAAAAAACTCCTTTTGGTACTTTTCTTGGATTCTTACACAAACACACACATTTATTTTTGCATGAACCTATGTTTCTTTTTTGTAAAGATTTTTTTCATATTTTATCATCTCATAAATAATTGTTAGTGATTTATAGATATATCCATTTCATGTTAATGTAACCTCATATTCTTTTCCATTTTATGAGAAACCCATAGTTGATGTTGAAAAAGACCTAAAGTGGAAGTTTCTAAATGATAAAGAGGCTCTTTGGAGCAAATGGATTAATGCATATTACTTGAATACCTTCAATTTCTAGCAGTTGGAAGAGAAAATTGAACATTGCTAGCCTTTCACTTACATTTTAAGGCGTAGACATATTATATATCCCCTTATTAATGTTTAGATTGGCAATAGGGAAGACTCATTGATGTGATTTAATAACTAATCACCTTAAAGGCCACTGATCAAGAGAGATGAGTTGCTCAATCTAGTGGGTAGACAGATAATCAATTCCAAGGTCTCTAGCATTATAAACAACAATAAGTGGATGATTTCTGGTAGAGGAGTTGACAGGTTTTAAGATATTCTCCCAAGTTATACGTCCAATTCCCTCAATAAAGATAAACTAATCTAGTCTACAAGTGCCAATGGGGAATTCTCCAATTCTTCTTACATGAAAACATTAAGACCTCATCATCATCCTTGGACCTTGCTATAAAATTATATGGAAAGATTCCCTAATGCCTAAAGCTTCCTTTGTAACTTGGCTGGCAGCTAGAGGTAAAGACAAAGGATAAATTAAAGGGAAATATTGAACTAATATGTGTCTTGTGAAACTTATTACCTAAAACTACAAATTAACTATTTTTTAAATGCAGATTTTCAGCTTCTATATAAGCAAGGATGCAACATAATATAAATTTAATCTTCCATAAGAATGAATAGGAAAACATCTTAGTTTGATTTGATAACTTGAATAAAAGAATTGGGCATGATAGGAAGTATTTGAATCTTATTGTACCATGCTCAGTTTACTCGATTTGGATTGAAAGAAACCAAAGGATCTTTAAGGAAGTTCATAATGACAAACATGTTGTGATACATAGGACTTATTGTTGGATCAGGTGGCCACCTAATATAGAGCGTCATAGCACTACTCAAAATAAACTAGACCTACAACTTTAGCAGTGGGGAGTCTGGGTCGATCCCACAAAGAGTGTTTGGTTAGCTCTTATTATAAAATCAATCAGTGTTTAGGCTATGGAGGGTTTTGGTTTGAGTTAAAATAAAATAAAATAAAATGAAAGTAAACTAATAAAAAGTAAAGAAAACATGAAAAATGATGAAAGTGATGAATTTGTTAGGGACTAGGTTCTTTGGTTTAATCTTAGTCTACAACCGATTAAACATATTTCAGTGAATTGTCATCTTCACACCTCTCTTTGAGCTAGTGGTTGTAGATTAATAACAAGCTATGTTAACCCAAGTTTTCTCTTAAGTCTTGTTGAATTAAAAGATGCTCGTTAATCAAACCTAGCTATCGAATGATCTAGAACAAGCTCTCCAGATTTAATTGGACAACTGCATTAAGAATTAGGAAAATAGACCAATATAAGCAACAATCATATATGATTGAGTGATTTAACCTAGGTTATGCTATCCCTAATGATTCGAAGCCATTAGTTGCCAAAAACGAATCTTAACATAACAATTACGAATTATATTGAAATTCTAACAATAGGTTTGTAATAAAACGATCCAGTGAACGTATTCAAATAATCTTTTCATAATACCCAAACAATAAACATAGAATAACACAATCAATCCCTAAAGAGAGTAAGAATAACAAACATAATGAAAACCATGTTTAATCGGGTTCTTCGGCATTGATGTTACCTCCGAACCAATGTCAAGAAGGCCAGCCATCCATAGGTCTCTCCATATTGAGACTTCATTGCCCTCTTCCTTTTTGTCTCCTAAGAGCTCCTCTAATTTTCCCCAAATGGAAACATCAAAACGTTCATCACCTTCGTTCCGTCACAAGTTCTGTCTATTATATTAAAGATGTAAGGTTAAATGGGACAACTATCCCTCTTCTTATGCCTATGAGCGACCACTCATGGGTGTGAGATGTGTCCAACACCCATGAGACACTTTGTATGGGTGTGAGAAGATGTCTTATGCCCATACACACTATGTTGTGGCTGAAAGTGTTCTTATATCTTGTTCTTCATTCTTCATATTCTTGTCTTCTTCTTGTTTTTAATCTTCTTCTTTTTGCTCCATGAAGTCAAGTAAGTGTGAATCTTCAAAAAAATGATCCAAATATAGTGCTTTTGACTCATTTTAGCTCCTTTAATTCTGAATTGTGCCTAAAACCATATATGAACTAAATTGAGTATCTTAAGCATTTTCGTATCATTAATTACTTAGGGTTATTGAATAAATATACAATCAATTAAGCACATATCAATTTCTCCTATACTTAGCTTTTAACCATCCTCGGGTAACACATCAAAATTAAGATCACAAACCTAAAAATATTTACTCAATTCCCATATTTTCTGGGAATACATAATTATAAGCAAAGATGAATGAATTTCAAAAACCATAGCAAGAATTCAACATTCAATGCTTCTACTCATGATCAACTAACATTCAACACTTTGGGCAATCTAATGGTAGACTTAGACAAAATGTTTTTAAATAAGATATATTCAAAGGTGCACTCAAATACCATTCATGATCATGACATTCCACAACTTTGCGAATCATTTCATTTCTCCACCACTAAGATTCACATGCATAATCATGAATCAAAGGACTTTTTAGGGTTGCAATGTGGTCAAAAGTAAGGTAAGATGTATTTAGGTAATGTAGTGTAAAAGCCATCAAAGCTAGTGAATCAAAAGTAACACTTAATGCAACATCAAGCGTAAAAACTAACATTCACTCGCAATTGTGTACATCAACTATGATGAATGTAAAAACTATGTTTCCTAGCTCAAATTCAAACTTTCATACCACAAACCACATGAAGCACAACCAACTAGAAGGAAACACTCATACAAGTGATGACAATACATTGAATCTATAAGAGTGATCCTTCAAAGCCACATCTACCTTATATGCATTATGAGCAAATCACCCATTCAATATAACTTTAGGAGGAGAAGCCAATCATGCACATTTTTTCAAAACAAATGTATTTCCTCCTCAATATTTTTATATGAACATTTTTTATTTGTATTTGTATTTTCTTTTTCTTTTTTCTTTCTTTTTTTCATTTAAAAATTGGAAGAAGCTACATTCATTGATAAGACATAGAATAGCATCCCAATAATTATAACCATCCTATACAAATGCACACCCCCACAATTATACTTTTGCACATCCACAATCATCAACAATCAACAATCAACGAATGCTCCACTAGCTTTAAGGCTTGGATAGGACATTTGGTTAGGTTTAAAGCATGTAATGTGGTTAGCACAAAAGAAAACTAATAAAGTTCAAAGCGGCTTATCAAAAGGAAAATCATATTGATGGGTAGGCTATTTGGCTAATGTAGCTTATGAAACAAAGAAAGCCTATATCATTTCTATGTTAATGCATGTGATAAGAATGTGGTCTTGAATAGAAAATCAAAGTAAAAATAAGATATACATGTCATGAAGGTCACACATAAACAAAAGACAACGAGACTAATAAGAATCTATCAGTCTAATAAGGCTCAAAATCTCACTGTCACTACTCTTCTAAAGATAATGCAAATTGATCAATTACAAAAGTAAAAGTACATACAAAGTTGCTATGGATTCTTCTAGTCAATTCACTCTCTAATCATGACTATATAATCCTAGAAGCAATAGAAAAGAGAAAATGATTGTTTTGTTTGTTTTATTCTCTCTCTTTTTTATTGGAAACTTAAAAACATATAAAAATAAGAAAACTTAAAAATATTTATGCATATAAAAAGAAATGTGAAAATGTAAAGAAAAGAAATTAACTTCCCTTGGGTTACCTCCCAAAAAATGCCTTTGTTTAGTATCATTGGCTTAACACTATACCTTCCTCACGTGACAAAATTATAATCTTTGGGTGTTACAATTTGAGCTTCCTCCACTTAAGGTTTTTTCGGATAGGGCCTTAGTTGATAATTCTTTATATTCAACATATGCCCAATCTCAGATTCTTTATATCTACTAAGTCCCCACACTCTTGAAATATTTGGAATGTTTATTTACCCTTTTCTTCCTCGTTTAATTTCTCCAACCTGCTAGGTAAAGGTAAAGAGTTAATCTTAACAATAAATTGGAACTCAATATTTACCTCCAAGCTAAAAGATGCATCATTTTCTACTTCAAGCTCCTTCTCCACTTCTTCGACACAAGTAATTCCTTGAGTAGCCCTCTAAAGATTTTCAAGCTCCTGTTCACATTCTTTACAGTAACATCCCTTGGGTACACCTTGGGTTGAGATGGTTGCTTCTCTTTGCTTTCTGATTCAAAGTGGTCAAGAGCTTTTGCCATCTGACCCATCTGGTTTACTACATTCTAGAGTTTAGACATTTTATCTTGTTAGACTTGCCTTATTTCCTGCTGGAACTGTCGTATACTCTACTGAATACTCTGTTGAAGTTGAATATTATTAATAAACATAATATTAAGCAAGTTTTCCAAAGATGTACTTGAGTTGTGATAAGAAGCTTATGGTCTATACGAGAATTACTGTGCTTCCTGCAAACTATCACGGAAGTAATTTTACTAATTATCCCATTAATAACTAAAATTTATATGATGACTCCAAACATGGTTATAGGATTAAGAATACAAGTTATAAAAGAAATTACTTCCATGCATGTAATTTTTCACACAAACACTAAACAAAAAGTGAAAAGATCAAGAAATAACTGGAAAGAAACTAATTACAAACAAATATATACAAAACATCAATTAAAATCAAGAACAAAAATTGAATCACCAGATTCCCTATCAATGGTGCCAAAATTGTCATAGCGCATTGTAATACTACTCAAAATAAACTAGATCTATAACTATAGTAGTGATGAGTCTAGGTCGATCCCATAAAGAGTATTGAGTTAGCTCTTATTATGAAATTAATCAGTGTTTAGGGTATGGGGGTTTGGTTTAGGTTAAAATAAAATAAAATGAAACTAAGCTAATGAAAACAAATTAAAGAAAACATGCAAAAATGATGAAAGTGATAAATTCGTTAGGAACCTATTTCTTTGGTTTAATCTCATCCTATATCGAATTAGACATATTTCATTGAATTGCTACCTTCACACCACTCTTTGAACTATTAGTCGTAAATTAACAACAAGCTTTGTTAACCCAAGTTTTCCCTTAGGTCGTGTTTAATTCAGAGATGCTCGTTAATTAAGCCTAGCTATCGAACAACCTAGAACAAGCTCTGTAGATTTAATTGGACAGTCGTATTATAAATTAGAAAAATAGACCAATTTAAGCAACAACCACATACGCTTGGGTCATTTAACCTAGGTTAGGCTATCCTTAATGATTTGAAACCATTAGTTGCCACAAAATTATCTTAACATAACAATTACGGATTATATTTAAATTCTAGTAATAGGTTTGTAATAAAACAATCTAATGAATGTATTAAAATTATCTTTTCACAATACCCAAATAATAAACATAGGATCACATAATCAATCCCTAAAGAGAGTAAGAATAACAAACACAATGAAAAAAATGCTCAATCGAGTTTTTTTGGGTGTCGATGTCACCTTCGAATTGACGTCGAGAAGCCTAGCCCTCTATAAGTCTCTCCATATGTGAGAGCTTCATTGCCCTCTTTATTTTTGTCTCCTAAGAGCTCCTATAATTTTACTAGATGAAAACATCAAAACATTCATCACCCTCGGTCGTTACATATTATGTCCATTTATATTAAAGATGTAGGGATAAATAGGACAATTGTTCCTCTTCTCACGCCTATGAGTGACCACTCACGGGTGTGAGAGGTGTCTCACGAGACTATTGTGTTGTTAAGAGTGTTCATATGCTTTGTTCTTCGCTCTTCATTGTTCACATTCTTCATTTTCTTGTGTTCTTCTTGCTTTCGATCTTCTTCTTTTGCTCCATGAAGACAAGTTAGTGTTAACCAAAATATAGTACTTTCAACTCACTTTAGCTCCTTCGTTTTCAAATTATGTCTAAAATTATATATGAATTAAAATGAGTATCTTAAGCATTTTTGTATCATTCATCACTAAGTGTTACTTAATAAATATACAATTAATTAAGCATATATCACTACCTCACTTTCTTTAAATGGAAATGTGCATATGCACCAACCAACCACAATGATATTTCAGTTCATGTGGGATGGAATCCAACTTTTTATTGTCCAATGTTAGGCAAATCCATAAGATATAATTGATCGAATCACCTTATTTTCCTATACCCAAAAAAAGAACAACCAATGTTTCCAATCGAAGAGGCACTGGAGGTGAAGGCACAAAAGGATAGAGCAGAAATAGGGTGTAATAGAATATGCTTTTACCATACTTGTAGTTAGAAAACATAGTTTTAACCAGCCCACCTTTAGTTGTATTAGTTATAAGTTACAACGCATCATGGCAATCCACAGCAATGTAGAATTCTTTCCTTGTCATCTGAGTCACTTCAACCAAAACTTTTAAAAACTTTTCATCTGGCTAAAAGGTCATATCTTACAATTTTTTGCTCTATAGTAGTCTGATTGTAGGCATTAGCTTTATCTAATTTTGCAGTAGAGTCGGGTCAATTTAGGGCCATAAATGAAGCAACATTTTTGTCCTTTAAGAAGGTAGAATGAAACGGACTGTGATTCTTTCTTTCACCTTCAGATAAGACCAGTAGTGAGAACATCTTCCTGTAGCTTTTTCATTTTTAATTTCAAACTTCAAGTTGTTAGTATGACTACTGGCATTAGTAGCTTAAGTATCAACATTTGCCTTTTCAACTGTTACGTAAGTGGTACCTTTTGAGTTCGGAGGAGCAAGAGTATTATGTCCTATAAGACATAATACTAAAGGTAGCAAGGTAGACTTCTTACTTTGTTCCATATGGTGGGATTTAAAAATGCCAAAACTTATTTAAGCATTAAACCAGTTTGTAGCTAGATTAGATAAGGAAGAACAAAGAGAAGCTTTAAGGGTTTCTAGCCAAGATAAAGGAGAAAGAAGTAGAGGTGAAGAAATAGGAAACAAAGGATAGCAAAATTAGAGACACAAGGAAATGTCATGGTCAGTGACCAAAGAAAGATCAATAAGAGTTATTGTAATATAGATCGCAGGCTCTGTACTATAAAGAAAGATGGGAATTTCTCCTTCCTTATTCTTGATATCACAGGCAAACTAATTTAGTTTAAGATTCCTCTAACCCTTATGCTTGCTCTAACTAGCTTAAACAAAAGAAAGATCGATTCCTTTCCATTGAGTACTATAATGAATTTCCTCTGTAGTCTTAGGCTTTGGCGCTTTTCCATCAGTAAATGACCCTAGCCTCATTCGAGAGCCTAAAGATTCAGATACTTCACTTCCCTTCTCTCATAGTTGAGTCAATAGTTGCGTATTCTTTTATCATAGAGATAGGAGATGAGATGCCTTTCATTGCACTTGTTTGCACTTTCTTCCATGTTTGTGATTTTGCTTTCACCAGAGGAAAGGATATGATTACCTAGCACAGGAGAAACATACATTGCGTATAAAAGGACGGCTATTCAAAACATCTTCAAGTCTCACTTTGTGAGCCTGGGGGCTGAGTAAGGTGACCGTTCACTCCTAGCTCAGATTAGGGATCAATCTTCCTATAAAAGGATGATTGATAAAGACATAATTAGAGTCTATTTTTCACATTTACCAATATATGAAAGAAAAGTGAAATTCCCAACTAATCGTGGACAAAGTGCAGAGTTGGTAGGAGGATGAAAAGGTTCTATTCTATAATGACCATAGTCCTATTTGTTTGTTAAAGGCAAGCAACAATCTAGATTCAAGTTGGGGGAACTACATCAAGAAAGTGGGATTTCAACCTAGAAGATTCATACTCAATCTATGTTATTAGCTTGATGCCCACTGTATCCTTTGAGAAAGAGTCCCACTTTTGAAAAAATTGCAAAATACTACTACATTGCCCATCATTTTCCTTTCCTAAGATGTCTTTTGTTTTACTTTCTTGTACTAAAATCATTCCTTAGAGATAAGATCTCTGTGGAGGCTTACTATGTGATATCCCTTAGCACTTACTTGACTTTAGATACCCTTTGGAACTAATTCCATTAAGCTTAGTTACATCAATCCCCTTAGTTCGAGCACAAGGGAATGGATCAAAGAACTAAACACCTTTCCAATACCAACAGTACCTCTCGCCGTTAGTGCTCATTGACCTCCTTTTCATTGTTCACTCATTAACTTGACCTTTTAATTGAGCTCAATTATATTGACCCTCTGTCAAAGATGATATTTAATAGCTTTGTCACTCCAGTGTTATTTTCCTTAACCAATAACCCTCTCTGGAAAAATGGAAACTAATAACTATAATTATTAGCTTCTGGCCCATCATTTCCACTATCTGAGGATAAGAATTTCCATTTTATGAGCTTGTAAGGCTCATTGAAGTCCCCCATAAATGGGAAAGAGGTATAAGTAAGTTGTTTACTATTGCTATTTGTGTTGCTCGAATTTACACGAATGGCTCTGCTATCGCTCCTTGGTTGGCCTCAGAAGGAGTCTTCCTACCATACCCGTACCAGAATACATAAAGACTTGTTATTTAGTGATAGAAGCTTCGCCATAAGCAACTAGCTGTTTCTTTTCTTCCCTTCCTCTCCCCTACGAAAGAGTAGATGAACAACCTCCTTGTGCTTTTTTTCATATTAGTAATGTTTATGGAAGGGTCCTTTATAGTCTTAGGAAGAAAGGTTCCTATTTTTATATTTATATAAGTATACAAGTTGCATGACCGATCAAGCACAGGGCACTGATACAAACTCAAGTTATAGTACTTAAGGCTTGTCAGAATCGTTCTCGATCCCCAGAGGTTCCCACATAGCACATAAACAGACCCTAATAAACTTGGTGAGAGGATCCTTTTTTAAAAGTTTCTACCAATTCGGGCAAAGGGATTCAGAGATTTTCACAACTCAAAATCTAGTTAACCTATTAGCTTTAAGGACTTGAGTTAGGGGCTTGGCTTCGTAGAATTTTGATTAAAAAAAACCCATCTCTTAGTAAACCTAAAAATCTCTATTACCAGTTGCTTTTTACATGCCCACGTAACACAACACTTTGTGAGCTGCACTGGCGCTCAATTTGAGTCGGTAACCTTAAGACAGTCACAGAACACCAAAGTCAATCCCAACAGAGAACCCATATATTCAACTAGAAAAAAACCTTTTTAGTTTGCTACTCTAATCACTTCCCACTACCAAAAGGAAAGAAGGGATAGAAAATAACTTACTCATTTACGAAATTATAACGTTGCTTTAGGGGGAGACTGAAAGGTTGACATACCAAGATGGAGTACAAATTGGGCATACAAACTTGGCTTGGTAATGCCGCTTTTAATCTCATCCTAGCTATGCCAAAAAGATGCAGTTTTTAACAAGTAACACGATGTTAATCTTTATGGGAATATCAGATCAAATATGTCAATAGTCTTTTTTAACCCCTAAATCTATTTCAATACCCTAAAAGTAGCCAAAAAAAAAAGAAACAAGTGAAGAGACAAGGCCTCTAAAGGGAGTGAGTACCCCCTTATGCTCCCTCTTTTTTAATTCTCTCTTGGAATTTTGCGTGTCAATAGCCCAAAAATATTTTGTAGCCACTTAATAGAAAAAGAGGTTCTAATTCCCCCTTGCTTTGTAAACTATGATAATGACTGAGGCTATTATAATGGTCATTACCATGAGTTGAATGACTAGGCTTAGCCCCTTATTTGGGCGACCTCATCAGGACATAAGCTTTTGGTTTTTCGAAAGGGTACATTCACGTCAGTTTATAAGATTTTAATTATTTAATTTTTTTCCTTTTACTTTTGTCAAGATTGGCTTGGATTGAAGTTATAACGAAGAAGAAGGATTCGATCCAGTTGGTTGCCAGTCATAGGTGTCCTAGTCTTTGACCTATTACCACCTTTTTATGAATGGCTGACAATGAGTGGACTCCTAATGCAAGCTCAATTCTGGAGCAAGTTGTGAGGTTTAAAAAGAATGATTTAAAGATATGACAGAGCTATGAATTGAAAAGATTTTATATATTTATATTATTATAATATATCTTTATTTTTAATTAATTTTTTAAAGAAAAAAGAGACTAATTGGTTTCTTGAAAGATAATATTCTAAATACTATTAATGGGAACTGAAAGTAGGATCCTTTGATTATGGTATATGATTGATCTATCGTGAGAGTCCCTTAACTAAGGATTATCCAAGCAAAAGTAGTTTAATTGACTTCATTCTTTGAACCGTGAGTTAGCTTTATGTGGTTAAGGCTTCAAAGATATGTTATGTAGATTGGTTGCTTTCTTAGAGTGGTAACAATGAAATCTATGATAGATAAGTAGAGAAGTCTTTATTAATTTATACCTTCAGTAAGAAGATAGGTTCAAGTCTTTAAGTTATTGAATAGAAGAGAGTTACTTACCTGAACGCTTTGGCTCTTTTAGGTAAGTCTTCTTAGAGTAAGAATCTTTCTTTATGAATAGGTGCACCTACCAATGGTATCTGTTCATTCTTTTCTTTTCTCTTTATCTGTGGAGGTAGAATGACTTATAAATCAATTGCAAACTTTCCCCCTAAACTAGTAAATATAGAGTGCACAACTTGATCTAAAATATGTATACATATTTAAAGAATTCTTCTTGGGCATAAGTCATATGCGACTCTCTAGAAGGGTAGTACCTTGTAATTGTAGGCCTCAATCCTAAGTCAGAGAAGAATGTCGGTGTAAAGTTGACAACATAATCTGTTAACCAACGGATTTTTTATCCTTTTAGGTTCCAATCAGGCTAGTCTAGAACATCTTCTGAATGTTGGCTACTCCCTGGACTCCTTTGAGTTGCATCAAAGAGAGTCTCTTCTCAACCTATTTGATAGATGCCTATTTGATTATAATTATACACCTATATTTCATGTGAATTGCTTAATATCTTATATTTTGTCGTATATTTAGTACTTAATTTGCTCCAAGTGCATTTATAGGTGATAATTGTTTTCATGGATGATATGTGTAGATTATTATGTTTTTCTAGATGTTTAAGTATGTTTTTAATTATTTCTTAGATGATCATCACATGTGTAGACTTATGTTATTGTTAATGTTTGCATGTATTATAAGTGTTTGTTTGGTTTGGAGCAAGAATTGGATCTCAATTTTATGTTTGAGGAGGTGGTTGATGTAGTTATGAGTGTTTAGAATAAGGAAATTGAAGAATGAAGAAGATGGAGGAAGCATGAAGGTGTCAAGATCATGCATAATTGAGCACAATCATGACAGAGGCTAAATAACATAAAGCATAGTTATGACTCTAAGTCATAATCATGACATAGTGTAACAGCCCACTCCCACGATGACCTGAACCCGACATCGATGATGATATCCGAGTTCGTGCCCCACAAAGGTGGCGTGCTAAAACACTCAATTATTCAGAAATCGGTACATTTTTTTTCCAAAACCACGAACATATATGCAAAAATCGAAACTCACATTGGGCCCACATTCATGCATAACCAATTTCAATAAACAAAATTTTCAATAGCCATTCGGGCCCTTTCACAAATACAAAACACTCGAGTCATTTTGAAATACAAATTTATACAAAAG
>JANIJH010016197.1:0-11992 GCA_024520975.1 Erythroxylum areolatum | reverse complement strand
ACGCCACCCTCGCGGGGCACGGACTCGGATATCACCAACGATATCGGGTTCGGGTCACTCGGGAGTGGGGTGTTACAGATGAGATAGTAAGATTACATGGGATTCCAGATTCTATAGTTTCTGACAGAGATCTTAGGTTTACTTCAAGATTCTAGGGAAGCTTACAAGAGACTCTGGGAACTAAGTTGAGTTTTAGCACTGCTTTTCACCTCCAGACAGATTGTCAATCTGAGAGGACCATTAGGACCCTTGAGGGAATGCTTAGGGCATGCGTAATGAATTTCAAAGGAGCTTGGGATGAGCATTTGCAATTGGTCAAATTTGCTTACAATAATTTTTACCATTCAAGCATTCAGATGGCTCCTTATGAAGTACTATATCGGAGGGGATGTAGAACTCCTATATGTTAGGATGAAAAAGGAGAAAGAAAACTAATAGGACCAGAGTTGATTCAGATGACAGTTGATAAGGTCAAGTTAGTTAAGAAAAGGCTTAAAGCAACTCAAGATAGAATGAAAAGCAATACTGATGCAAACCGAAAGGAAATGGAGTATAAAGTTGGTGATAAAGTCTTCCTTAAGACATCTCCTTGGAAAGGAGTCATGAGATTTGGCAAGAAGGGCAAGTTGAGCCTAAGATATGTAGGTCCTTATGAAATTCTTGAGATGATTGGACCATTAGCCTATAGGTTGGCACTCCCACTGAAATTATCATAGATTCATGATGTCTTTCATATCTCCATGTTGAGGAGATATAGGTCAAATCCCTCTCACATCATTCATACTGCTGAGGTTCAGTTGAGAGATGATTTGACTTATGAGGAGACTCTAGTGGAGATCTTGGATACTAAGGAAAAGGTCCCTAGGAAGAAGACAATTCAACTAGCAAAAGTCCTGTGGAGGAACCATTTTGTAGAAGAGGCCACTTGGCAGCCCTTTGAAGCCATGAAGGAGAAGTATCCATACCTCTTCAATGAATCAGGTAAGAATTTCGAGGATGAAATTCTTTTAAGAGGGGGAGAAATGTTGGCTCCCGAATGTTTTTTTAGTTAAGTATGATTTAGATAATTATGAAATTTGGATAAAAGAATTTTTGGGAGTAAAATTTATTTATTTGTTAGTAGAATTTATTTCATAGGTTAGTTGAAGTAAAGGTGGTAAATACATGCATAAAGAGGTATTTTGGGTAGTTTACCTAAGGTTTAAAAATACTAAGGCATTAAAGGAAGGGCAAGGTGGACTTTTCTCATTCATTAAGGGTTAAATGGGAAAGGAAAGGTAGAGTTTTAGGCTGGAAAAGAAAAAAAAACATGAATAGGTGAGGAAAAGAAGTGTTATACGAAAATTAGAAGTGAGGAAGAGAGGTTTCGGTGAAGTTGAGGAAAGAATAGAGTTTTGGGCTAGGTTTCATCTTTTCTTAGTCTTAAAGAGAGAGTTTGAGGTTTCTCAAGAAGGAAAAAAAAACGAGGAAGGGAAGAGCTTTCTTTAGAGCTAATAACCTTATAAATTGGTGAAGATTCATGGTAAGTTCGATTTCCATACTTGGGTATATGGAAGGGGTTTTAGTTCATGAAGTTTAGAAAAACATAGGCTTTAGCAATCTAGAATCAATTTCAGTGAATGTGCTTTGTGGGTTCTAAATTTTGAATTCCTATTAAATGGGAATTTTATTATTTATGAAGGAAATCAAGGAGGGGATCTAGAGAGGCAAGAGGAGCAAGAGGAAAGACATTCTTAAGCAAATTTCATAAGCAAGGAAATTAAGGTGGGTTTTATTTTTATAATTGAGTTAATGAGCCATAAATGTCCTTAAAATAAATGCAATCTAATGACTTTTCAACTACCTTATAAATGAACATTTATTGTCCTTTAAATGATTGAGAATGTGCCATATGTTGTTGTGGGAGGCACTGGAAAGACAGGGAGGAGTAGGTATACAAACCCCCAATGTGAGCATTGTGGGAAACTTCACAAGGGTGAGTGCTTCAAATTACTTGGAGCCTGTTTCCGATGTGGGGAGAAAGGGCACATAATCAAGGACTGTCCCCAGATACCAAGGCAACAAGGGTCGTAGATGCAAGCTCCAAGGAGGGTTGAAACAGTGGGGACTAGGCCAGTCACTGAGGTGGTCAGTTCTGTAGCAGTGAGGAAGGCTATTGCTCCGGGAAGGCCAAGGGGTCAGGCATAGGCCAGGGTATTTACTATGACCAGAGAGGAAGCTGCAGCTGCACCAGTGGTTGTCACAGGCATGACCCAGTTATTTGATTCCATAGTATATTTACTAATTGATTCTGGTTCACGCATTCTTTTGTTTCTGCAAGTATGATTCTGCATGGTGTGAATTCAATGTCTTTGAATAGTCCTTTGCTTATTAGTACACCTCTAGGGAGGAATGTAGTAATCAGTCAAGTGTATAAAAGCTGTGATCTCTTCATTGATGGTGCTAGACTGGTAGTGGATTTACTACCTCTAGACCTAAAAGGCTTGGATGTTATACTTGTAATGGATGTTACGGAAAAAATATCATGCGAAGATGGATTGTGGCCTTAAGGAGGTGGAATTTGATCTAGGTAACGGTGAGAGGTTGATTTTCAGAGGGGACAAGAAAGTACCATCACCAAGAATTATTTCTGCTTTTCTAGCTGATAGAATGATGAAGAAAGGATGTGAAGCCTTTTTGGCACACGTTGTGGACATTGATGTGAATGAAGGGAAGTTAGAAGATTTTCCAATTGTGAGAAAATTTTCAGACGTGTTTCTAGAAAACTTACCTGATTTGCCACCGGTGAGGAAAATCGAGTTTGCCATCGACTTGATTCCTGGAACCGCACCCATCTCTATACCACCCTATAGGATGGCTCCAGCTGAATTGAAGGAGCTTAAGGAATAGTTTGAGGAACTATTAGAGAAGGGGTATATAAGGCCGAGTTCATCACCTTGGGAAGTGCCTGTTCTATTTGTTAAGAAGAAGTATGGAGCATGGCGGATGTGTATTGATTACCGGAGACTCATCAAGGTGACTATTAAGAATAAGTATCCTCTACCCCAGATTGATGATCTGTTTGACCAGCTGTAGGGAGCAAGGGTCTTTTCTAAGATTGATCTCAGGTCAGGCTATCATTAGCTCAGAATCAAGGAGTCTGATGTAAGTAAGAAAACTTTTAGGACTCGTTATAGGCATTACGAGTTGCTAGTTATGCCTTTTGATTTGACCAATGCTTCATCTGCATTCATGGTTCTTATGAATAGGGTCTTCAAAGAGTATCTGGATCAGTTTGTCATAGTTTTTATAGATGACATTCTGGTGTATTCTAAGAGTGAAGGATAACATGAGGAACATCTCAAGATAGTACTATAGACACTGAGGGAGAGAGAGCTTTATGCTAAGTTCAGTAAATGTGAATTTTGGCTCCATGAGGTGGTATTCCTTGGACAAGTGGTTTTTGAGAATGGGGTACAAGTTGATCCAAAGAAAATTGAAGCAGTGGTGAAGTGGCATGCACCCAAGATAGTGACATAAGTGAGGAGTTTTCTGGGTCTAGCAGGTTACTATAAGAGGTTTGTGGAAGGATTTTCCATGATTGCTGCTCCACTAAATAGGTTATTGAGGAGGAATTAGAAGTTTATCTGGAGTGATGAGTGCTATAAGAGCTTCGAGGAGCTTAAGCACAGATTGACAAATGCTCCGATTCTGACTTTGCCTAATGGAGATGAGGGTTATACAGTGTATAGTGATGCTTCAAGAAAGGATTTGCGTTGTGTATTGATGCAAGGAGACAAGGTAATAGCATATGCCTCGCGGCAGCTAAAGCCTTACAAGTTGAATTACTGGACTCATGATCTGGAATTAGCAGTAGTGATCTTTGCCTTAAAAATTTGGAGACATTATCTGTATGAGATTCAAACGAAGATTTTTACTGATCATAAAAGATTATGACCTACTGATTGGGTATCATCCAGGGAAGGCAAATGTAGTGGCAGATGTTTTGAGTAGGAAATCCTCAATAGCCCATGTATAGAGAGTTTATCTACCGATATTGGAAGAGATGACTAAGCTTTGGATAAATTTGAAATAGGAGGAACCTGATTGTATTGTTGCTACTTTCAGAGTGAGACTGATACTCAGAGAGAAGGTCAGAGAGTTACAAGCACAGGATGCAGAATTGAATAAGCTTCGAGAAGAAATTCAGGATGGCAAGAAATCTGAAGTGGTAGTGAGGGATGATGGACTTATGATTATAGGGAATAGGCTTTGTATCCCAAATGTCAAGGAGCTGAAGGATTAGATACTTCATGAGGCACACAATGTACCTTATGCCATGTACCCAGGTAGCACCAGGATGTATAGAGATTTAAAAGAGAATTTCTAGTGGAAAGGCATAAAGAAGGATGTAGCAGAATATGCAAGTACGTGTCTAGTGTTTCAGCAAGTCAAGGCTGAACACCAGGCACCTTCAGGCAAGTTAAGGCCATTGTCCATTCTTGAGTGGAAGTGACAAAGGGTGACTATGGATTTTCTGATGGGTTTGCCCAAGACCAGTAGGAAGCATGATGCCATATGGGTTATTGTGGATCGTTTGATGAAGTCAGCCCATTTTTTGATAATTAAACAGACTGATTCTTTATAGGTGCTAGCAAGGAAGTACATTGATGAGATAGTAAGATTACATGGGATTCCAAATTCTATAGTTTTTGACAGAGATCCTCGATTTACTTCGAGATTCTAGGGAAGCTTACAAGAGACTCTGGGAACCAAGTTGAGATTTAGCACTGCTTTTCACCACCATAAAGATGGTCAATCTGATAGGACCATTTGGACTCTCGAGGGAATGCTTAGGGCATGCATAATGGATTTCAAAGGAGCTTAGGATGAGCATTTGCCATTGGTCGAATTTGCTTACATTAATTCATACCATTCAAGCATTCAGATTGCTCCTTATGAAGAATTGTATGGGAGGAGATGTAGAACTCCTATATGTTGGGATGAAGAAGGAGAAAGAAAACTAATAAGACCAGAGTTGATTCAGATGACAGTTGACAAGATCAACTTAGTTAAGCAAAGGCTTAAAACAACTCAAGATAGAATGAAAAGCTATACTGATGCAAACCGAAAGGAAATGGAGTATAACATTGGTGAGAAAGTTTTCCTTAAGACATCTCTTTGGAAAGGAGTTATAAGATTTTGCAAGAAGGGCAAGTTGAGCCCAAGATATGTGGGTCCTTAAGAAATTCTTAAGAGGATTAGACCATTAGCCTATAGGTTGGCACTCCCACCAGAATTATCACAGATTTATAATGTCTTTCATATCTCCATGTTGAGGAGATATAGGTCATATCCCTCTCACATCATTCAGACTGTTGAGGTTCAGTTGAGAGATGATTTGACTTATGAGGAGACTCTAGTAGAGATCTTGGATACTAAGGAAAAGGTCCTTAGGAACAAGACAGTTCAACTAGTAAAAGTCCTATAGAGGAACCATTCTGTAGAAGAGGCCACTTGGGAGCCCTTTGAAGCCATGAAGGAGAAGTATCCATACTTCTTCAATGACTCAGGTAAGAATTTCGAAGATGATATTCTTTTAAGAGAGGGAGAAATGTTGGCCTCCGAATGTTTTTTTTAGTTAAGTATGATTTAGATAATTATGAGTTTTGGATAAGTGAATTTTTGGGAGTAAATTTTTATTTATTTATTTATATCTATGTTAGTAGAATTTATTTCATGGGTTAGTTGAAGTAAAGGTGGTAAATACATGCATAAAGGGGTATTTTGGGTAGTTTACCTATGGTTTAAAACACTAAGACATTAAAAGAAGGGCAAGGTGGACTTTTCTCATTCATTAAGGGTTAAATGGGAAAGGAAAGGTAGAGTTTTAGGCTGGAAAAGAAGAAAAAACGTGAATAGGTGAAGGAAAGAAGTGTTATACAAAAATCAAAAATGAGAAAGAGAGGTTTCGGTGAAGTTGATGAAAGAGTAGAGTTTTGGGCTAGGTTTCATCTTTTCTTAGTCTTAAAGAGAGAGTTTGAGGTTGCTCAAGAAGGGAAAAAGAATGAGGAAGGGAAGAGCTTTCTTTAAAGCCAATAACCTTATAAATTGGTGAAGATTCAAGGTCAATTCGATTTTCATACTTGGGTATATGAAAGGGGTTTTGGTTCATGAACTTTAGGAAATACATGGGCTTTAGCAATCTAGAATCAATTTTAGTGAATGTACTTTGTGGGTTCTTAATTCTGAATTCCTATTGAATGGGAATTTTATCATTTATGAAGGAAATCAAGAGAGGCAAGAGGAGTAAGAGGAAAGACATTCTTAAGCAAATTTCATAAGCAAGGAAATTAAGGTGGGTTTCATTTTTATAATTGAGTTAATGAGCCAAAAATGTCCTTCAAATAAATGTAATCTAATGACTTTTCAACTACCTTATAAATGAACATTTATTGTCCTTTAAGTGGTTGAGAATGTGTCATATGTTGTTGTGAGTGAATTTTGGGAATGAATTCCAATTGCTTCAAAATAGTTGTATTTTTTGCATTTTGAATGAGTTGAGAAATGACTTTGATGCTTGGTATAGGAATGTGGTTGTTGAATTGTGAAATGATGATGGGAATGCATATGAAATATGTCATGTTCATGAAAAGCAAGCTTTTTTTTAAATGTGCCAAGGAGCAAATTATTTTTAGTTTATAAATTACATGCTATGTGGGTTTGGTTTAGTTCACTCAAGAATGTCACGTGCACGTTGACCAAGATAAAGGCTTCTCCTGTCTGTCCACTAGTGGCACGGAGCTCCTCCATGGACTCCTTCAAGTTTACGACTACACAGGACTATTATGTGGAATTGTGTAGTTCGTCATATTCATGGACTTACCCAAACTATTACGAAGTGCTTATGTTTTTACATATGTTGACAAGCTTGATGAATGTATGATTTATGTGAGTTGTGAATTGGTTTGACATCATGTGAATTTGAGAAATATATGTTTTATGGATTTACATGAGAATTTGCTTTGATTTTGAAGGTTTAAAATTGTTTTGCTTATTACCGATTATAAAACTATTACCCACGAGCTTTAAGCTCACTTCCACTCCTTCCCCTCTCCAGGTGACGAGCTAGAGATCGAGTGAAAGAGAATCGAGGCATCACTCTAAAATTTGCATCTTTTTGTGTTTTAAGCTAGACTTGCAATTGCAATGCTTTAGTTGCATTTTGAGCAAATTACTGCTCATGTATCTTTTTGTAATTTGGCATTTTGAGATATTGATATATTGTGGCCAAAAATGACCACTAAAGCTTTGTAAAAACTCATAAATTTTGATGTTAATGAAGTGAGTTTGTGTTTTGCCGATGATGTTTCAAATTTTTTCTTTGCTTTTGTCAAGTTTTCCATAAGGGTGAGAATTTGAGTTCTGGCTTCGAGGGAAATACTGTATTGATTTAGGCTGAATTGGATAAAGTTGTCTTCTTGAAAGTTGTAGAGTATTTTTCAAGCTTTTCAATGATATGTAGTATTAAAATTTTGGACTTTATCATTGAAAGATATGACTATTAGAAGTTGGTGATGTTGCATAGGATGGACTTTCGGGACAACCATTTTGTTTTAAAATTTTGATCCTTATAGAGATAGAAATTGTTTTTAGGTTTTGCATGGAAGCTGTAGACCTTTCTTTTAGCTTTCCATTGATGTAAAGTTTGCAAAATTTAGAGTTTTGGATCAAAAATTATGAAGTTTAGAAATTGAGACGTCGGAAGAAGAAGAGCAGGAGGAGACTTTCGCGGCCGCGCTCCAGGACGATCGCGACCCGCAGGTTCTCCCCCCCTCCCCCCCAGCTGAATATGTTTCACTCTTTTGATCATATCTTTGTCGTCCGACCTCCAAATGACATGATTTTTGAAGCGTTAGATTCTTAACACATTTCTCTATCTCTCAAAAAACATTTTTAGCTTTTATTATTAATTTAAAAAAGATTCATTGAACCAAAGTAAGGGTATCAATTGGAAGAGCATGAATTGGTCAATTTACTGAACATGATTTAGTATTTTGAGGATATCTTGATCTGTAGAGCTACAATTGAGATGATTCTTATTTTTAAATAAATTAGACACATAGAGATACAAATCCTATGAAGAGAGTGAATTTTGATTCGGCTCCTAAGACTTTCAATTTCCAGAGTGAAGTTGGGTGTAGTGTACTATTTCTGTACAATAGCAGTCTGAAAATGTTTGGGCTATAACTTTAAGATTTTTGAACCAAATTGAATGATTTTGGTGTCTTTAGAAACTTGAAACAATGGGTAACAAATATTTTGAAGAAGTCTAATTGAAATTCCTTTTTGAGGATTCCCAAATATGTTAGGTGAAATGATTTCGTTTTTAAGGTTTGACTGGTGTGGGCACGCTACCCTTGTGGGATGCGTGTCCATATGTCACTTAGGACATCGGGCACGAGACTTGCAAGGGCAGGGTCCCAACATAGGGCATCATATTGATGCTTACTCCCAAATTCGCAAATGCCCTGTCTATATTGGCTCCATTTATACTGCAAGGAATGTAAAAATCCACTAGATCCTCTTTCTTCTGTGCTACATCGGGCTTTTCTTCTAATTCACGCTCCTTAACCTTCTTCTTCATCGATTTTGTTAATGTGAGCCTCGTTTGTAAATGTTCTGTTATGTTCTCAACCTTGTTTAAGTCAACCTCCTCATAATTAATAATGATTTCCATTGCGCTAGAATAGGTTATGGTAATTTAGGTTGAGATTACTTGATTGGTTCAATTTTGAGCTCATTTGGAAGGAGTTCCACAATTACTTATCGTTTTCCTTTATCTCCATTCTCCTTTTGTATGATCAAGTTCCTTTTCCTAGGTTTGAGTGATGGATATGATCCTTTCCTTTGGGTTAGACTCGGTATTACTTAAAAGGGTTCCTGTATTCCAAGTAGATATTGCTTCAGCTAGTTGACCTACTTAGACCTCCAGATTATATATTAAAGAGGCATGGTTCCTGGTAACTTGCTCGAATTTGCTTTCAATCCTCCTATGTACATCCTCCATGCCTCCAATCTTATCTAAAATCTTATCCAACTTAGATTCCATTGAGCTTAGTTTATCTTGTTGAAATCCCAATTATTATTGAGGTATGAACTGTCCTCTAGAATTGTTCGTCCAAGAGAAGTTAGGGTGATTGTTCCACCTAGGGTTATAGATGTTGGAGTAGGGATTGTTTCCCCCTCCTTGTCCATACTGGGCTACTATATAATTTACTTGCTCTAGATTTTCTTCCTTCATTAAGAAACAATCCACTATTTCATGGTCTAATTGTCCATAAAGTTCACACTTAAGTTGTACAACCTTCACTGGAGCTGAGGACGAAGCCTTCATATTGTTGAGTTGTTGAGTCAAGTTACCAATCCTTGATGGCATTTCTCTCATCTGATCAATAGCTATAGTTCCTTTTTGTTCATGGAATGTAGTATTATGTCTACTTCTCTCATTCATCCATAAATAGATGTTACTTGCCATCTCTTCTATAAATTATTTCGTTTCATCCACTGTCTTCCTCATTAATGATCCTCCTGAAGCTGCATCAATCATGCCTGTTGTGTGCGAGATAACTGCATTATAGAACATTTGTAAAAAAAATTCTTTAGGTTAGTTGTGATGTGGGTACTTCCTTGCAAATCTTTATATCATTCTCCCACTTCGTAGATCGATTCCCCGTCACCTTGTTGGAAGTAGGTGATTTCCTTAATGATCCTAGTAGTTTTAGTCAAGGGAAAATATTTATCTAAAAAGACACAGACTAACTGATCCCAAATGGTAACATTGGCTAGGTTAAGGGAGTGGTACCAAGCCTTTGCTCTATCTCTAAGAGTAAAGGGAAAGAACCTAATTCTAACTGCATCTTCTGACATCTGATGGTATATAAAGGTATCATAGATTTCTAAGAAATTCACTATATGTGAATTGGGATCTTCATTTGCTAGTCCATAAAATTGCACGTTTTGTTGAAGCATATTCAGGAGAGTTAGTTTGATCTCAAATGATGCGGCTTGTACGGGTGGTCTAGCTACTCCTTGGCTAGCTGCATTAAACCTTGGTCTCGTAAAGTCTATAAGGGTCCTCTGTTGACATCCTTGGTTTGCTCCGTGGTCCAAATCTTGATGAAATTCCTTGACCATTGTTGTCTTTTCAATTTCTTTTTCTTTGTTATGCTGAGCTTTCCTAATGGTTCGTTCTTGCCAAGTGATATCTAAACCTAATTTTTAGTTATATGACTTGGACTTCTCGTAACTCTTGTATTCATGCAAGAGCACGGTTTAGGAAATAAAAAAGGAAGAACAAAAATAAAAATAAAAAGTAAAAACTAACTAAATGCCTTAAACTATAGAATTAAACTATCGCCTCCTTGGCAACGACGTCAAAAACATGGTCATGGTTTTCCGATATGAGTAAGTTTTAACACTTAACCTTGATATTCTGCAAGCGTATAGGTTATTCACGAAGTACCTAAGGTGTCGATCCTACGAGGAGGGTTAATCTAATCCTTAATCTAAGATCGGAAATTATTAAATAGAAATTTAACAAACAATAAACTTAAACACGAGAACTAAATAAATCAAATAACTAAATCAAATAACAAAACAATAATTGACAATTAACACTTAACGAAATTAATCAACAAACAATGATTAAAAATTTTAGATTAAAATTAATAACAAATAATGGAAATTAATTGATTTTTTGAATAATGATAGCACACCATAGAATTCAACCTATTGAGTTAACTAAAATAGAGAAAGGGAAAATTATCTATCTTTAATGCTAACCTAATTAATTACGATTTATCGAACTAATAGTTCTAGATGATCCTAGGGTCAATTAATCTCTCTCGAGTTATAATTGGACCCTAAACCATAAACCCTAATTAGATTATAAAAAGTTGTAATCTCAATTAACAACCTATCCAAAACCTAACCAGTTCTTGAGTTCTCTAAAAAGCAATTGGAAACCTATACGTGATCTCTCTACGTAAGATTTACATATCTGATTTAATTTTGAATATATTCAATTACCTAACTCTTTTTAGCCCAATTTAATCATTTTTTTCTTGATTCACCCTCTTAGTTTATTATCGAGATATGAAGTGCATAATTAAACCACAATTAATTCAATAAACATATAAAACAATCAAATTTCATTAAATAAAAAATAATATTCCAAAGGTGAGTATAGAACATCAACCAACAATTCAATTCTATCATCAAACTATATATCCCAATTCTACAATCAAATAAAACTTAAATATATAGGAAATAGAACTCGAATGGATGATGGGAGGTCATGACTTCAGAAAGTTTCTTATTCTGAGAAGCATGTTGAGTCTGCTTTGTCTTCCTCTTCTCTCTTCCTTCTCTGCATAGATAGAGATGAAGTAAATAGGTATTTATATGTAAAATTACTCACCAAAATTAGCATATACTTGAAGTCACATATGACTATACTATTCACATTAGTGAAAGAAATGACAATAAGAAGAAGAAGACTTTCAAAGCATCAATTTAGGATAAGTTTTGTAACTTTGAAAGCAAACAATTGAAAAGAAAAGTAGTTCATATATGCTTCATAATAGAGAATGATTATGAGGTATTCTCCAACTCTAATTCTTATGATAATAATAGTGATTTAGCATATGATGAACTAGTAAAAATTTTAAAAATTGTTAGCATGAAAACAAAGAAGCTATCTTCAAAAATCAAAGAAGTTCAGACATATTTAGGTATATGAATGGATGAAAACAAAAAGATAAAAAGTGAATTGCCTAACCTCAAAGAATCTAAGAATATGATCATTAATGAAAATCATTCATTAGATGTATTGTTGGGCCCCGTTTCCGAAGCCCAACTATCGGACCGTAGTCGAAAACATAAGCGAATTTCCAAGTTCCTTAACCTGGATCCAAAAAGAGAAATCTCTCCTTTGCATGACATCTCAAGC
>JANIJH010016169.1:0-11994 GCA_024520975.1 Erythroxylum areolatum | reverse complement strand
TAATTCCTTAACTAATTCTATATATTTTATTATTATCAAAATATAAAGGAATTTAATTTGTCAACCACCATTGGTCCCACACTTACTCATGACTACTTGCCAAAATTTCTCATTAATAGCTCTAACTTCTCAGAAATGTTCGGGGTCCAGCACTAGAGAAGTCATTTACAGAATTCAGATCATGTACAAGTTCTAAATCCTACAACTGCTTTAATGAATTGAAGTTGGTGTGTCCAAGTCTTTTATGCCATATACAAGTATTATCTTCAACACATACATGTACACTAGCTGTTACATTTGACCATCCAATAGGAAAATTTCTCCTTTTCATTGTAACAGATAGAATTTCTATTCCAAATGAATCTTTAATAGTGCACATTTTATTTTCAAATGACAGCTTGTAATCCTTCTCAAGCAATTGACCAATACTCAGCAAATTAATATCAATCTCAGGTACATATAAAACTTCTACTATGTTTCTTAATCTAGAAGGAGTTTGGACAAGAATTGTACCTTTTTCTTTTGCATTTACCAATCTACCATCTCCAAGCTTCACTTTGCAAGCAAATCTTCAATCCAAGTCCTTGAAAATAGTGAGATCAGCTATCACATGGTTTGTGCAGCCCCTGTCAATAAGCCAAATTCTAGAAGTGTGAGCAGCTACACACATCTCTTCAACAATAGGAAACAACTCTTCTTCATGCTCCTCTGCACTTTCAGCAACTTAAACAGGCTGAGCACATGCTTGCTTCTTTTGGTGTGACTTGCAGACCTTCTCTATATGACCAAACTGTTTGCAAACTTTGCATTGAACATTTGGTATAAACCAACAAAAATCTGATGTGTGATTTGTCTTTTGACAATGAGGATAGGAAGGAAACTTGTCTTTTTTGAACGTTCCTCTATTATTCTGTTCACTCTTCTCCTTTCCCTTCTGATATGAGAAAATTTCTTGGGACCAGTTGACTTGACTTTCTGAGTAGTTGCATATGCTCCTTCATTTAGACTCTCCTCCTCCCAAAATGCTTTCCTTTGTTCCACGGCTTGCAATGCATTTACAAGTTCTATGATAGTGATTTTTTTCCATGTCCAAATTGTCTTCCAAAGAGGAAATTTTAGATTAAAACCTCTCAGGAAGTGTGGCCATGACCTTCTCAACAATTCTCTTCTCTTCAACTTGTTCCCCCAACATCCTTATCTCATTGATGGTCTTCATGATTCTGTCAACATAATCTTTGATTTTATCGGACTCCTTCATGAGATGCATCTCAAATTCTTTCCTCAAATTGATTATTTGCATCTTCCTTGTTTTATCACTGCCTTGAAACTCTTGCTTCAATCTTTCCCAAGCCTCTGTGGCAAATTCACAATCCATGATTCTAGTGAAAATCACATCATCCACAGCTAAGTGAATGCACGAGAGAGCACGAAATTTTTTAGCAATTTCTTAAGCATGATGTTTAATTTGGTTTATTGTGGGAATGGTGGAAAAAGGATTCACTTCCTTACCATAAGCATAATCCTAAAGATCAAATGATCTCAGGTATGTCTTCATGTAACATCTCGTTACCCATGTTAAGGAAAAAACAATAAATGAGAGAAATTGCTGAGAAAGTAGGAAACACATTTCATGCCCATGCATAATATGTCATACACATACACATGAATAGTGAAATTGTTGTATATGAAAATAATTTTACATGCATTTATGAATAATTCCGCATATAATTGGATTAATTTGTGTATTTTTTAGAATTATGAATATTTTTTCATTGGAAATTTTATGGATTAGTGAAATTGTAATATTTTTTAATTTAGGTGATTTTATGATTTATTTTTAGAAATTATAGAGAATTATGGAAATTTATGGAAAATAGGAATAGAAATTAATGATGATTGGAGATAGTTATATTGTGAAAATGAGATTAATGGAGTTAGTTTCAAAAGCAATTTAGTTAGAGTTAAGCCTTAGGGAAGTGACAAGTGTCACTTAATAAGTGGCTTAAGAAACTTTGTTAAAAATAAGTAGCGTTGTGAGAGTGAAGTTATCTGAGAGCTAGAAAGTTAAGTGTTTAGTCTAAGTTTCCTTCTCTTTCGTTGTAACCTCCTTCATATTCTCTTCAACACATAGAGCTTTCCATCAAATTCCTTCTGAGGAATTACTTTGCTTTTCTGTCCTCTACCATACTACTATTTGTTCTTCTGCCTAAGAAAAACCATAAGTAGGTCAGTTTTTATAGAGGAGAATGTGATTTTGCATGGAGTTTAGGGCTTGAAGATAATTGAAGATTTTGGAGTTTTCAGCAAGTAGTGAATAAATCCTTTAGAGTTATTTATGAAATGAATTTGATGAATTCACTGTCATCTGCATGAACATGGGGTTTACGTGTATATATTTATGAACACTGTGTTAATGGGATGAAAATATGGATATAGTGTTAGTTTAGTATTTGATGATTTTTAGTGATCAGATGTTGTAGAAATGAGTTTTAGAGTTTGAAATAGAAATGAAATAGTATTTAGGATAAGTGTAGAAAATCAAAGTATAAAAAGGTGATATGTTGATATACTCTGTTTCTTCACTGTGTATATATATATGTATGTGTATGTACGTGAATAGCTAAGAATTTTTTAGATGATCAAGGAAAGGGTTTTTGAGTTGAAGAGAAATTGTAAAATGATGGTTTGAGATGAGAATGAGTGTAAAAATGAAGGTTGAGAGGAAACATGGAGATGTAGAATGAAAGTTGGAAATGCAGAAAGTTGACAGAGCATAAATAGGTTGAATATGAATTTTTGGCTTTTGATGGTTTGTGACTAAATTTGCATTTTTAGAGGTGGTGTTGATTTGTGATGAATGATTTTAATGGAAAGGAGTGGAAATGGCTAGAATAAAAATAGAAGTGTTGGTTTTTTAAAAAAAAATGAAAGTCTGAAAATTTTAGAAATGAATAGTAGGAGAGAGTTAAATTTTCGATCTGAACTTCGGTCAATTTATTGTACTGATTTAGGAAGATTTTAACAAAATAATCTTCATGAAAGTTGTATATCTTTCTTTTAAATTTCTATTTATATAAAGTTAGTAAATTTTGGAGTTCTGGATCAAAAGTTATGGAAGTTTGAAGTTGAGATGTCGATAGAGAAGAAGAATTAGAATTGAACCGTCGTGCATAAGCACAACGGTGACTTTTGGGGCTCAAAATGAATTTGCACCGTGGTGTATAAGCACTACTGTGACTTTCGAAGTTAGAGAAAATGCACCGTCGTGCATAAGAATGACGGTGACTTTGGATTTGAAGGGTGATTTGCACCCTCGTGCTTAAGCATGATCGTGCATTTGGGATTTTCACTTCTACTTAACAGTCTTGCCTCTTTTGATCATAACTTCTTATCTAAACCTCCAAATGACTTGATTCCTGAACCATTGGATTTTTAAGACATTTTTATACCTTATAAAAAAATTGGTAGCATTCTGAAATGATTTGAAAAATATTGATTGAACGAAAGTGAGAGAATCTGTTGCAATGGTATGAACTGGTGTTGTTTTACTGAACATACTTCGGCATTTTGATTATATCTGGATCTATAAGAGTCCGAATGAGATGATATTTGATTTGGAGTAAACTAGAGAAATAGGGATACAAATAATATGAAAAGTATAATTATGATTCAGTCCCTAAGATGTTGAATTTTTGGATGGAAGTTGTGCATAGTACACTATTTTTTAATATGAACAACTCGATAATGTTTGAGGCATATCTTCCAAATTACTAACCAAATTGAGTGATTTTAGTATCAATGGAAAGATAAGACATAGAGGAACACTTTTCTAGAAGTGAGTATGACAAAAATACATTTGTTTCACTTTCTGATTGAATGTGAATAGTAGACCCAAAAGTATGACTTGGAAAAATTCTTAAGTGAGTCAATGAGAAAGGCATGGAGATTTTAATGGTTTTAGTGAGGCATAAACCTAAGTATAAATTATACTTAGATGAGTTTTGATATGGGAATGATTTTGTAATGAAATTAAAGGAAAGATACTTGAGATTGTCATGAACATTCATTGTACATAATTTGTTTCGTATATGTGTATTATTGAACAATTATAATTATGCATATTGTGATATATGTGTATATTGTTTGATATAGAGGAGCAACTAGAACGTCAACCTCTAAATGTTGCCAAAACTTCAAGGCATTACCTTTGGGAGCAACTAGTGAGTAACCTAGACAGTTTTTCTCAATTATTGTTTGCTTAAATTATGCTTTGAATGATAAATGAATGTGTTTGATTGTTGATTCCGAACAGAAGGTCCGATTATTGCGAATGTGGAATGTATATTGAAGTGCTGCTTGAATGTGAATGTAAAGACCTAAGTGCTTTATAATGTGAGTGATTGTGGTACATGCATTCCATTCATGAATGCACAATCAGATAATGACAGTTGTGACTAGAGTAACCACCGATCAGAGCTTAAAGCTCAACGAGTGAAAAGAGTCTCGAGCTCAAAGAGAAATTAAAAGCCTAAGGCTCACTATGTATAATGAGCCCAGTGTTTTCCAAGTGGATAAGAGACAGTTATTAATGATCCCGGTATCTAAAATGGATACGGGATAGCTCAGGCACTCGGTCACAACAACGTAATAAATGGAAAATATCTCATGAGCATTTCATATGCAATTATATCAAGTATGTTTGATTGATTGAAATGCTGAAATTTCCTATACTGGAGTAAAAGTGTGATACATGATCTATTAGGCAAATTTGTGATTAAATATTATGTGAAATGGTGTGTTGCATGAATTGAGTGAACCATCGATTATGGTTACCTCATTAAATTCGCAAAACTCACCCAAAATTTACAATTATTTTTTAGGCTTGAAGAATATCCCGTTAGACAAATGGGAGTATACCTATGACATGCAAGTAAGAGATAGAGGTCGAGATCAGTTGGCGTTTGCATTAGTATTTCCTTTATTCTGTATCAAATTAAGTCTTCCACAATTATTGTAACTTGTATATTCGAATATTTCTGTATTGAAATAAATTTCCAAATCGGAAATGTTTGTAAATGGTTTTTGTAATGTAATGAAATTTTCACAAGTATTTTGTATTTGTAACGGACCCAAATGGCTATTGAAATTTCTGATGATTGTATTGCTATGATTGAAAATGTTTATGAAATAAAGTGGGCCCAAATTGATTACTAATTTCCACGTATTTGATTGTATGAAAAAAAATTATGTAAGTAGATTTTTGAATGATTAAGTGCTCTAGCATGCTACCCTCACAGGACACGGACTCAGATATTCCTCAAGATATCGGGTACATGTCTTGCAGAAGTGGGGTGTTACACTTCATCTTCATAACCCAAATTTGGTAGTTTTGGTCATTAAAAATTAGAGGTGCAATGTTTGAAGGTGTGGAAGTCATTTGTTAAGATTTTTGAAAAAGCTAATGAGAGTAAGTGAGGTATGTGTTTCTGGTTGTTTTGAATCACAAGTCCCTTATAAGATCAAGAATGCTCTGATACCATGTAAAGAAATGCAAAGGATAATGTAATGAACTTGTAAACTAGAAAAATGAATGAGAATTGAACAAGAATCTACTTTCTTTCATTGCATTCAGAAAATATATAGCAAGAGTGTTCAGATACACCAAATTGAAATTCAAAAATATAATGATTGTTGAAGTGGACTGACATACTCATTTAGCAACTAATACAAGTAAAACATACATACTTCATTACAACTCAACTCAAACTTTACAACCGCACTAAATCAAGTTACATTCTAACAGTATGTTAAGAAATTGAGGGATGAACCTATGTTTTTGGTTCTTGCTCAAAATGTTCAAGAATATCTGGAGCGTGCTGGGGATTTGAGAGCTGCAGCAAAGGTTTCCTTGAGGCAGGTTGAGTTGATCTATTACAAACCTCAACAGGTCTATGATGCCATGAAGAAATTGGCAGAACAATCAAAAGATGGAGGAAATGGTGAAAGGGCTGGTGAGGATCCTAAAGTTAAGGAAACTAGAGGTCCTTCTGCATTTGTTGAAACTCCTGAGCTTATGCCTAGGAAGCCTACCTTTCCTGAGTATAGCAGAACCATGATGGATACTTTAGTCTCTCCTATATATAAGTCTGGAGATGAACGTACCAAAGCTCGAGCAATGTTATGTATCATGCTCTTCTTGACAAGTTCTCTACTACTCGTGATCTTTTATTAATGAGTCATCTGCAAGACAACATTCAGCACATAGACATATCGACCCAGATTCTTTTCAATAGGGCTATGGCACAGCTTGGCCTATGCGCATTCAAGGTTGGGCTAATCACTAAGGGCCATGGTTGTATTTCTGAATTATATAATGTTGGAAGAGTTAAAGAACTGCTTGCTCAAGGTGTTTCACAAAGTCGACACCATGAGAAAACTCCAGAACAGGTACTACTTCTGCGCTTTTGCTGTACATGATGATTTTGTTAAGTTGGATTTCATTTTATAAGTGAATAGCTAGAACCTAATCTTCAGTCCTCATGTTATATATATATTTCCAATAGTTGACCAAAACACGTTTTCGAATATCCGATTACAGAAAAATACTCACGAGACACCGACAAAGAATTATAGAGAAGAAGAATCAAAAAATACACTAAGACATTACACTAGACGTGTCGTACGAGGTTCTGAAACCTACGATCTATTGTCCTTAATCTGTATCCCCTACACCCGCGTGCACGAATTGTTCCCTACACTCGTTGTTAAACGCTGCGTAATAACCTGCATCCTCATACTGCGTCGTTCCCACATTTAAGTGCCTTCGTCTTCCACATTTTCCATAACAATCCACTTCACCTTAACAACCTTTTCAATCAAATTAATTTTCGGGAAGCGTTTCTGCAGATCAAAAACATATTCCCAAGTAGCGTTACAATTCTCCCCATCCGACCATTGAATCAACCATTGCGTGATTGCTTTGTTATTCCGCTTGGTGATTCATCTATCCAAGATAGCTATCGGCACTCTCTCTGCGAGCGTCAGAAATTCCGACAATGCTGTAGTAGTACGAACTTGACCCTCGTGTGCTTTTTTAACCTAAGACACATAAAAAACTTCCCAATACTCTGGATCACTCTGTAGGGACCGTAATACAACGGTGCTAATTTTTTATTACGTCGGCGTTGAAGTGAGAATTGCCTGTAGGGCTACAACTTCAACATAACCCAATCTCCCTCCTAAAATTCCCTGTCCAAGCACTTCACATCTGCATACTGCTTCATATGGTTCTAAGCCCTCTGTACATGGAATTTAGTGATGCTAAGCATTGCTTCTCGACTCTGGAAAACACGATCAACTTCCATTATCTTGGAATCCCCTACAATGTACGATGTATACACTGGAGGTGGATACCCGTATAAAACTTCAAATGGTGAGGTGCCAATGGTGGTTCTATAGGTGGTGTTGTACCACCACTCGGCTAGAGCTAGCCATTCCTCCCACTTCTGAGGTGCTTTACCACAGAAACAACATAAATAAGTCTCCAACATCTTATTCATAGCCTCAGTCTGACCATCCGATTGTGGATGATAAGTCTTCGAATACCTTAACTTAACTCCTTGTAACTTCAGCAATTCCTACCAGAACTTACTCAAAAACACTAGATCTCTATCGCTAATTATCGACTTGGGCATTCTATGCAACTTAAACATGTTGTTAAGAAACAAGTTAGCAATATCACCGGCAGTATAAGGATGTTTCACTCACATGAAGTGTGCATATTTCGTGAATTTGTCTACTATTACCAAAATAGCTTATTTACCTCGTGAATGTGGCAACCCCTCAATGAAATCCATACTCACCTCCTTCCAGCTACCCTGCGGTATACTGATCGGTTGAAGCAATCCCGGGTATGCAAAATTGTCATATTTATTATGCTGGCAAACCATGCAGCTCTGCACGTAAACTCGCACGTCTCTGGCCAAACCCTTCCAGTAGAACATGGCCTGTAATTGTTTTGTTGTGGCCACCACTCTTGCATGACCTTCCATAGTGTCATCGTGACTGATCCTTATAAGTTGTTACCGGAGTGATGAATTAGCTCCGATCACCAACCGTCCCTTCCATCTCAATAAACCACCCTTCCATTCGTATATAGTAGTATCAACAATGCCCGCTTCTAATTCGTTAATCAATTTCCGAAGGACGTCATCCTCCTGCCAACTTCTCTTAGTGTCATCTATCAATTCACTCTGTATTTAGGACACCAACATGACCAACATCTCAGTACTTGTAATCCTCAACAGTGCATCCGCAACCACGTTCTCCTTACCACTGCAATACTGTACCTCAAAATAATATCCCAACAATTTTGGTAGCCATGATTGTTAAAACGGGGTGGACAACCGTTGTTCCAGGAGGTACTTCAAACTTCGGTGGTCCGTGCGAACAATGAAGGGTTTAGGCGTCAGGTAATGGTGCCATTGTTTGATGGCTTTAATAACTGCCAAGAATTCCTTCTCGTAAGTGGATAGCCCTTGATGGCGTGGTGCGAGTGATTTGCTTAAATAAGCTATAGGATGTCCTTCCTATTGCAACACAGCCTCGATCCCCAATCTGCATGCATCAGCTTCGATTACAAAGGGCTTGGAAAAATCTGGCAGTGTCAAGACTGAAGCTGTAGTGATCGCATGCTTCAATGACTCAAAGGCTCTCTGTTCTTCCTGTTGCCAGCTCCAATCATCCATCTTCTCCTTCATGAGCAGTTCTGTCAAGGGTTTCGCAGTGGCACCATAACCTTTGATAAATCGCCTGTAAAACCCAGTGACACCCAAAAATCCCCTCAAATCCTTTGGACTTAGGGGTATCGGCCAATCCTCAATGGTTTTCACCTTCCTTAAATATATCGCTACCCCCGCTTCCGAGATCATGTAACCCAAATAATCGACTTGACGAGCTCCAAAGACATATTTTTTCCCTCTCAAGAATAATTGATTATCCTGCAATGTCTTAAGAGCCAAGGTTAGATGTTCTACATGCATTGTCAACGAAGGACTGTAGATCAATATGTAGTCGAAGAAGACCAAGATGAAGCGGCAAAGATAAGACTTAAACAATTCGTTCATCAATCGTTGGAACGTAGAGGGTGCGTTTGTTAAGCCGAAGGGCATTACCAAAAATTCGTAATACCCTTCATGAGTTTTAAATGCCGTCTTCGATATATCCTTGGGTTGCACACGGATTTGATGATAACCTGAACGTAAATCTAGCTTTGAAAACCAACTCGCCCCATGCAGCTCATCAAGTAGTTCTTCAATCAGAGGAATTGGAAATTTATCTTTCACCGTGTATCGATTTAACTCACGGTAGTCGACGCACTTCCTCCACGAGTTATCCTTTTTCTTAACTAGAACCACGGGCGAAGCGTAGGGACCGTAACTATGGCATATAAACCCCTGACTCATGAGTTGTTTAACCTCTTATTCAATGATGTATTTCTGTGCTCCCGAGTAGCGGTACGGTTGTATGTTAATGGCATCGACGACATCAACCCCTTCCTGTAACACAATCTTATGATTATACTGGCGATTCGGAGGTAACCGGGTCGGTTCCTGAAACACTTTCACATGACTAGCTAGTACCCCCATTGACTTCGTCGAGCACATTTCCTTGCTCCTCCGTTAATCTCATTTGTTAAAACTGATATTCAAGGGGCGTCGATAGTTGTAGCATGAATAATTGCCCACTATCGGCTGCCTGTAATGTTTTCCGAAGACCCCTGCTAGAAATGATCCTAGATTTGCTATCCGAACCACCCTTCATTGTTACCGTCTTCCCTTCCCATCGAAACTTCATCATCCGCGTACGGAAATTGCATAAGACGTCTTCCAATCCTACAAGCTATTGGATGCCCAAGACGACGTCGCATCCTCCCGACGCTATGACCAATGCGTCCATACAAAACGAGATCCCCTACATCGACCATGCAAAATTTTTACAATACTGCGTGCATTATAGTTGCAACCCTCTTCCCACCATGACCGTTATGGATGTTATTTCCCTCAGTTCGCACGTCCCCTTTTTGATCACCGCAGTATCAACGAAGTTGTGGGTGTTGCCATTGTCGATGAGGATGTGTATTGACTTCCTTTGATGAACTCTTATTAAGTGCATTTTTCTAAATTCCACCTCCTCCACGAACCTAGTCATAGCCTACGTAGATATCTTCGGACAATCTATCACTTCCTCCCCAACAAGCTGCTTCTCCCCTGAGTTATTAGTCAGGTCGGCCTCATTGTCGTCTTCTACTACCACAAAGAATTGGAGTTGCCTCTTCTTGCATTGGTGTCCCAAGGTGTACTTCTCATCACACCAAAAACAGAGCCCCTTCACACGTTTCTCATCAAAATCTTTACTGCTGACTGATCGGGACATTTTATACGACCTACCTGTTGGCAGGGGTAAAGTTGCTGGTAGGGTAGGTAGTAGACCTCCAGCATTAGGTGGACGTGGAAATGGTGCAGCATGAGTCGTTGGTGGCTTCCCACTGTCCATCAGTTGAGTGGATGGGGGTCAGTTGATCATGGACGCTCCAATCGCCGTCAGTATTGCATCTTGTTTCCTGGCCAATGTATACGCCTGGTGCAGTAACTAGGGTTCATGTAGCTTTACCACTACTCCGATTTCAGGTTTAAGGCCCTTCACAAAAAAACCTACTAGGTAGTCCTCCAATAGTGCTAGCCGATTAGAATGATGATCGAACTGGGCTCAATACTCTAACACCTTCCCCTTCTGTTGCAACGCCTTAAAGTCTCCTACCGGGTCATCAAAAAGTTCCACATCGAACTGTTGTGTAAGAGCCTTAGTAAACTCCGTCCACTCCACTACATCAGTTTTAAGGCAATTTCTGGTGAATAACCGGTATCACTCTTGCCCCCGTTCGTCCATTTGTAAAATGGCAACCTTTACCTTCATATGCTTAGAAGTTTGATCAATGTGAAAAAATTGCTCACAGCGATACAACCATGCCTTGACATTGTCCCCATCGAACATGGGAAATTCAATCCACCCTAGATGAATGGATTCGCCATTGTCATCCTTGGTAGGTGATACGGACTAAGGGTTAAAAGGTGACTCAGGTAGATTACTGCCTTCGCCTGGTTTCACTCCTTCCGCGTAGAACGTCGATCATAACTCCCCCACGTCCTTCTCCAATTTTGCGATTCGACCTTATACCTCCGAGAGTAGCTTCTCGCTTCGATCTTGTAGCTCCAATAACAGTCGTTCATGATGCCTTTAAGCTTCCATGAGACCTTTCAAAGCGTCCTCCAATCTCCTGAACTCAGCACCTCTCATTCCTTGATGATCCTAGATTCGACTACTTTGATACCATTTGTTATATATATTTTTCCAATAGTCGACCAAAACATATTTTCAAATATCCGATTACAGAAAAATACTCACGAGACACCGACAAAGAATTACAAAGAAGAAGAATCAGAAAATACACTAAGACATTACACCAGACATGTCATACGGGGTTCTAAAACCTACGATATATTGTCCTTAATTTGTATCCCCTACACCCGCGTGCACGAATTGTTCCCTACACTCGTTGTTAAACGCTGCGTAATAACCTACATCCTCATACTGCGTCATTCCCACGTTTAAGTGCCTTCATCTTCCACATTTGCTGTAACACCTTACTTCCTACTGAGATACAGAGGGATTCCATGACCTGCTCTGTAGTCTTCTTAAGTGATAGGTCCCAGTCAAAGCCAAGAGAATAAATTCTCAGAATAAGAAGTTTTCTAGTGTTATTTTCAATGAATGCTTCCGCTGCAAGTACAAAAATATAAATAGGAGAGAAATAAAACTAACTGGTCCTATTCTAAAGGCCTTAAACGGCACGTATGAGCATAAATAGGCAATATTTGCTGCAACAATATCCAAAGCAGCCACTAAAACAAGACTTAGTCCAAGCACTTCTTATTC
>JANIJH010016033.1:0-12001 GCA_024520975.1 Erythroxylum areolatum | reverse complement strand
TACAATCTCCACATCTCATCGGTCCACTCACGGATGCCCCCCCCCCCCGACCTCCTGACCTAGACATTGATCCTAGGATAGTAGTGGACCATTTGTAGAATCTGACACACATGGAGGAATTAGGTGCAACACACGCACCAATCCATAGTTCGGAGTTGACTGGAAATGTAGTCAACCTAATTGCCATTCAAATTTAGTGTCCTACCTTCTCCCAGTTTTTTTATGTTGATATTTATCTAGAATTGCCAAGGGGTTAAAGGGTGGACCTTTAAGCCCATCATGAAGAACTATATCCATCTTTGTCACCCACGACTGGTTGTTTTGGTCGAGCCACACATTATCAGTGACGTGATGAAAGTTATTAGGAATATGGGATTCGGTAATTCATTCCGGGTCGAAGCAGAAGATTATTCAGGGGAAATCTGACTGCTCTGGAAACATGATGTTAGCGTCCGCATCCGACTTGCTCATCACCAATTCGTCCATGCCAGCATTAAGTGGGACTAATTGTCGTTTGACTTCACTGCGATTTATGCCAGCAATACCTATGCCTTACAAAAATTCCTCTGGCATTATCTACCTCACCTGGAAAGGATCACTAATAAACCTTGGCTACTAGGGGAGACTTCAATGCCAAATTGGAAGGTACCGATAAATGCGGAGGACCACGTCTATTACCAATTATCACTACTCATTTTTGAGATTGCGTTCACAAATGCAGCCTACAGGATCTTGGGTTTTTCGAGCCAAGGTTTATGTGGCAACGCGGCCAAATTCAAGCTAGATTAGATAGCGCCTTCTGTTCTCCTTCTTAGCTCTCAATTTTTCCTACCACCAGAGTTACTCATCTGCCTTTCTTGAAATCGGACCATCAACCTCTTCTCATAACCTTTCCAAATACTAACTCCCCCATTCAGTTGAGTCGGCCTTTCTACTTCCAATCTGCTTAGTTTACGCACAATTGTTTTGCCTAAGTGGTAGTTAAACACTAGACACCCAAGAACTCCGACTTTACTGGAGCGATCCACAACTTTTCAGAAAAACTCCAACAGTGATGTTTTTGGAAACATATTCCACCGTAAAAAGCGACTCATGGCTCGTATCGAAGGCATCCAAAAACCTCTTGAAGATACTGATTTGCCCTCCCTCCGAGAGGTCAGGGCTAATCTACGGACTGAATTAGAGCATGTCCTCTACTAAGAAGAATTATTTTGGCTTTAGTGTTCCAGAAGCCAGTGGATAGGACAGGGAGATAGGAATACAACCTATTACCACATCATCACCAGGACCAGACGTTGACAGACGAGAATCATTTCTTTAACAGATGTCAATGGCAATGTGATCTCTGACGACTCGTCTATCAGGAACTTGGCGTGGACTTATCTCGAGGAGCTTTATCTCTCTTATGGCCATCTCCCCACAGCCTAGAATATACACAGTCATTTCCCTCTCCTCCAGTTTCCAGCTCAATCCGACATCACCCGCCAGATAAGTCCAGATGAAGTTAAGACGACATTTTTTTCCATAGCTCCCAACAAAGCCCCTAGATTTGATGGTTTCACCACGTTATTCTATCAATCCAAGTGGGACACTCTTGGACCCTCTCTGAACAATTTTTTACGGTGCATCTTTCGGCACGAAGCCTGGGAGTCGGCAATCAACCGTACCATTATGGTCCTTATCCCAAAGACTCTGTCCCCCTCTTGTATATCGTAGGTCAGGCCGATAGCTCTATGCTCGGTTTTATACAAAGCCCTCTCCAAGATTATATTGAATAGGCTTAAACCGCACCTTGAAGAGCTCGTAGCTCCCACTCAATGTAGTTTTATTCCAGGGTGCCTTATTACCGACAACATCATTATCACTCAGGAGGTTATCCACTCCATGAAAAGGAAAACCGGTCGAAAGGGGCTAATGGCTATTAAAGTGGACCTAGAGAAAATGTATGATCGGCTGTCGTGGGATTTTATTAAGGACACTCTCATCGATGTTGGCCTTCCAGATTCACTAATCACCCTCATCATCAAGTGCATATCTACTATCTCCATCCAAGTTAACTGGAATGAGGAGCTCAGCGACATCTTTACTCCTACCAGAGGTATCCACCAGGGGGACCTGCTTTCTCCCTAACATTTTGTCCTTTGTATGGAGCGCTCTGGACATGCGATTACTCAAATGGTGGCACGAGGCTGCTGGAAGCCAATCAATTTAAGCAGACATGGGCTGCCACTCTCACATTTATTCTTTGCGAACGATCTCATCCTCTTTGCAGAAGCTTCCACATATCAAGTGATCATTCTTCGGGAAACTTTGAACTCTTTCTACACGGCTTCTGGACAACGAGTTAGCCTTGCTAAATCGAGATGCTATTTTTCCAAGAATATCCCTTCCTCAACACATCTTGCTAAATCGAGATGCTATTTTGACCTTGGACGATATCTTGGTGTTCCCCTACTGCATCAACGGGTCAGTAAAAGAACATATCAGTACATTCTTGATAGGGTCCAGTAGCGCTTATCCGGATGGCTAACCCGGTTGCTATCCTTTGCCAGCCACCTCACTTTGACTCATTCCATGTTAACTACTACACTATACAGACCGTACGGTTGCCCCGCAGTCTATGTGATGATTTGGAGAAAGTCATGAGATAATTTCTGTGGGGATCATCTTACGACAAGAACAAGATCCACTTAGTCAACTGGGATGAAGTGTGCAAATCTAGGGATCTGGGAGGATTGGGCATTCAAAAAATTTGTGAGACGAACGACGCCTTTTTAACAAAACTCGGTTGGTCATTGATCACTAAACCTACAGTGTTATGGGTCAAAGTCCTCTGTTCTAAATATAACTTTGATGCCAACAATATCCCCACCTCTATCGAAACGACAGGGGGCTCAATGGTTTGGCGTAGCATCAAGGCAAGCTAGCATATCGTGGCATAAGGCCTGGAGTGGAGGATTGGAGATGGCACTCGGATACCATTCTGGCTAGACCCTTGGATAGTCAGAATAGGACCACTTCTTTCCCACACCACATACCCAATCCCTAAGAGCTCTTTTAACCTTAGCATTCATCATTTTGTGGGGGATACGGGTAATTGGAATCGAGAAACTTTCCAATCTTACCTCCTAATGCTAATTTGCCGTTTTATCACTGGCACATTTCCACCTAAGCAATATCTTAGCCAGGACAAGTTGATCTGAGGGGTTTCTGACAATGATATCTTACCATTGCATCTACCTACTCCATACTTATGAGTCACGAAGACCACTCGACATATGGAGTATAGAAAGCCGTCTAGCAGTGATCGGGTCTACAATGAATACGAGCCTTCTTATGGTTACTTGCCTAAGAGCATTTACTCACCAACCAACACCGTGTACGCAGGCACCTCACGACCGACAGCACTTGCCATCAATGCCACATCGAAGAATCTTCTCTTCACGTTATACAGGATTTTATTAAACCTCGACAAGTGTAGGGCACCTTGCTAGTGGACCTCACTAATACTGACTTCTACACTATGCCGACTTAATAGTGGCTCTTGAAAAACCTCCAACAACATCGGCGCGTTCTGGGACATGATTAGGCGATTATTTTTGGCACGACATGCTGGCTCCTCTGGATATGTAGGAATAGGTCTCTATTTGATGAATATTTCACTTGGCCTCTGTCTCCTAATTTTCTCTTTTTTTCTTTTGTAGATCAAATCCATAAGTCTACTGTGTGGCAAAGTTGGGCAGATACAGGACCCCATCCCCATCACCAGCAACTCATTGGTTGGAGCAAAATGCCTCCTAATTGGGTAAAAATATACACAGACGGCGCTTGCAATTGCCTTTAATGCTCGATTATAGTAGGTGGCATTTTATGCGATAGTGATGGTAACTAGCTTGAAGGATTCTCTCAGAACCTCTGTTGGTGTGATAGAATGTCCGCTAAACTCTGGGGAGTTTTTACAGGGCTATCGCTAGCATGGGACTTGGGCTTTTGCCGAATAGAATTGAAGGTGGATTCTCTCGCGGTGCACCATATCATCTCTTCCTCGAATAATCACTCTAAGGCTCTCAACCCCATTGTCACGGGTATCCACGAACTTTTCTTATAGAACTCGTCTATTGTTCATCGACAAGTTTACCGAGGGAACAACAGATGTGCTGACTTGCTACTCACGCCAACATTCTACTATTGGTATCACCTTTTTTGATAATAGACCTATAGGGTGCCAATGTATCCTTTTAGAGGATATGTCGGAGATCTATTTCCCCAGACTTGTTTTGTAATCTTTGATGTATTTTTCCTTTAATAAAAAAAGTGCTTCGCTGCTATTTCTCGTACAAGACTTTCAAGGACTTCAAAGATGGTCTTGCTATGGCCGATTAAGCCTTTACCATCCCATCTGTGAAATGCATAAAAAAGAGAGTAAACCAATACATGAGCTACTATTCCCACATCTTAAGTAATTCTATAAAATTATGAGCTCGGTGCATTGACATACCTTTGAACATCATTTGTGAGCATTCTCAACTCGTCTAGAGAACCTTCAATGTCATAAAACTCATCAGCAACTGTAACAACTATGGCACTCTTGGCAATTACCATTTGAAGATCATAGTCCCGAGGTAGTGAAGTGCTGGAAGTTATGGCAAAATAACAATAGGCAGCTTTCTCTCGACAAAATCTCACCTTAGGAAGGCCCTAGCGATTCAACCATCTACCGTACAAGTACAAAGAGTGATTTGAGAATGAAGCAGGTTGATTTAGAGGACAAGGCACATTAGAATATAACTAGCTTCAAGAGCATAAATTATATTCCGAAGAATGATTACGTATCGAATATTGTTTATTTTATTTGCGAACCTTTTCAGCTCCTCCAATTCTTTCTTGTAAATTGACTGCCGGAACACATAGTTTTGCAAGGCAAGCAGGACTAATTTTTGATTAAGATGGCTTGATAAACTGAAACCAAAGGAATTGTTAGATAATTATGACCATATAGCTAGATAAAATTTCCCGTTGAATGCATGTGGAGTGTTATGTATGGTACAATAAGACATAATTGATGGTACCTCTAGTAGGAGGTCTTTGTAACACATAGGATAAACCTTATTATGTTTCCCGGATCATACATGAAAGAGATAAAAACTAAGGAAATGCAAAATACCTTATTTCGCTGCTATCTGAACTTTTGAAGTCATTTTCGAAGTCAAAATGAGCTCTAATCTTTCGGGACCTTTTTGGAAAACATTTAAGGACACTCGGTTAACACCTTTCTACAGTTCTCTCAAGACATAAGCGCTCTTAACGGGTCAAAGGATCCATATGCTTACAAATAATATGAGCAACTTCAAGAGACCTTAACCTTTATATATAGCTTCCATATTGGGCTTCCCCATCACAAGCTTGATATAGTTCCATTCCATGCTAATTGGGATCTATTTTCCTCTCGAACTTTAACCCATTAATTTAGATCATTTATTGGGTCACTTTATTACCTTTGTCTAAATCAAATTACGTAACTTAACTAATAAGTAATTGAAAATTCAAAAATACAATTAATAGCTGTTTAAATTTATGAGGAAGGACAAATTGTCCAACATTCTCTCCTTTGGATAAGTATTAATTACAATTTTGAATCAAGTTTAAAAAAGTTTAAAAAATTGTTTAAGTCATACTGCTGTATTGGTACCAAATTTAAAAGAAAACGATTGATCCAAAGGTAATGAAACTCTAACACTCTATCCTACAAGGCTTTCGATAACAAAAAATATCAAACACATGTATCCTGTGTGACACAAGTCTAATATAATTACGAATATCTATTACCTCACTAACATGAATGGGAAAATGGAGTGTGACAAACTAGGATGATACCTGTATGATCTAAAACATATCATCTTCGCCTGTAGGTCTTGATTTCTCCTATTTTATGCTAAACTACATATGTTAAACAGCAGCAGAGAAATCATGTTTTCTCTCACCGAATGCTAAATAGCATTAGAGAAAACATGTTTTCTCTCACTAAATGCTCAACAACATTAGATAAAACCTTTATGCTAAACTGCATTAAAGAAACTTTATGGCATTAAAAACTTTTATCCCCATATGTCATGATAAATTTATGGATATCCGTACTAAACTGTATATATCAAAATGACATAGGCTCAAGGTTAATCTTTATATACACAAGAACAGTTGTTATTGAGGATAAATAGATGATCATCTATGTTAATAAATAATAATAATGTCATAATACATCAAAATTTACAAAATTTTAAGGAGCAATTACAATGATCCCTAACTACTGCTGTTTAAGCACTTTAACACGCCTATATGGGATACATGTTCAACAAACACTAGTGGGCGAAGTCCTTTAGTCAATGGATTAGTTAACATCTTCTCAATCCTGATGTGCTCCACTTCAACGTCACCCTTCTGAATCAACTCCTTTATGGTCAAGTACTTAACCTCAAAATGTTTAAACCCTGTGATATTCTTATAGTTGTTAATGAACAACGCTACAATAAGATCATCACAATATAATTGAATGGGTCTAGCTCTCAAATCTACCATAGACAACTCAAAAATTAAGTTTTTGAGTCAAACTACTTGTGTAGCAACTCCATAACATGCAATAAGCTCTGCCTGCATGGTCAAGGAAGTTACCAATACCTACTTGACACTCTTCTACGATACTGTACCATCTGCCAACATAAAAATGTACCCTAAAGTGGATTTTTGATCATCCGAACATATAGCAAAATCAGAGTTTGTATACCCTATGAGGTTTAAATCGTTGACTTTCTTTTATGTCAATGTATAATCCTTGGTACCCTTTAGGTATCTTAACACTCAATTAGTTGCATTCCAATGGTCTACACCTAGGTTAGCCAAATATCGACCCAGTAATCCAACAGTAAATGTAATATCCATTATACTATACACCTAAGCATACATTAGGATACCAACTGCACTAGAGTATGGGACATTCCTCACAGCCTCTCTCTCAACTTCATTCTTTGGACATTGTGCAAAAAATAATCTCTCACTATGAGAGATAGGTGCTACAATAGGTTTACAGTCAACTATATCAATCCTTTGTAGCACTCGATCAATGTATGCTTTTTGTGAGAGGCTCAATGAGTGTTGAGATTTGTCCTTGTGAATTTACATACCGAGGACAAAAGATGCTTTACCTAAATCCTTCATATCAAATTGTTTGGTCAAAAGTTGTGTTACCTTATGCAACATGGTCAAATCATTTGATGCAAGCAAGATATCATCCATATATAGTAATAGAAAGACAAATTCTTTCAACTTTGTTTTCCATAAAGCTGAATGAGGTCAAATCCTCATCAAACTTTAGGTACTATTGCCTAGAAACTTATTTCATACTGTATATTGATTTAGTCAACTTACAATCTCTGTCAGTTGCATCTTGATCCTAAAACCCTTTAGGTTGCTCCATATAGACCTCCTTATAAAGGTCACCATTCAAGAAAGTAGCCTTAATGTCCATCTGACATAGCTCTATGTCATAAGAAGCTACTATTTTCATAATTACTCTAAATGCATCCTTCGAGGATACAAAAGAGAAGGTAACATTAAAGTCAACTCCTTCTCTCTAAGTGAATCCCCTGGTGATCAAACATGCTTTAAACTACTTAACTTGACCCTGTATGTCCTTCTTGGTCTTAACCAGCCACTTGCAATTGACTGGTCTGCAATGTTGAGATAAATTGACAAGCTCCCATACCTTATTATACCTCATGGATTGCATCTCATCCTTCATCGCTTCCTACCACATATCCGCATAAGGTCCAGAAACGGCTTCTGTAAAAATAACTAGATCCACAACATGTCATATGTCATAGTGTTGTTCACCCAAATAGACTATATAATCTAGTGATGTAGCAGGTTATCTCTCTTTGGTGGACTGCGTAACTATGTAGGTTCTTGTACCACAAAATTTTGTTCCTAAATAGGCATAGGTTTTTGTGCCTGCATAGGCATAGTACTTGGACCTTCATCAACCAGATTTGACTGTATGAGAAATAGATACAAAATAATCGTAGTATTCGTCCTGCTATCTCCTAAAGGGTGTGAGGTTCCTCCCCCGTCATGGACATTGTATTCAAGAAACTTAACCATCTACAATTACACTATTCTGGCTCCTCTTTCTCTACAATAAAATCTGTAGCCCTTAGAGTGGTTGGGTTAACCTACTAAATAGCAATGAGTAGAACGAGGTTACAATTTGCTCTCATAAGGACTATATAACCTTACCTCAGCAAGGTATCCCTATACACGAATGTGTGCAAGGCTTGGCTTCTATCCTTTCCCAAGTTCAAAAGGCATCTTGGATACTGAGTTACTTGGGAGTCTATTTAAGATATATAATGTCATCTTGATGGCTTTGCCCCAAAGGTATTCGGGTAGGTTAGTCCTACTCTGCATTTTCCTCATAATGTCCTTTAGGGTATGATTATGTCTTTCAGCCACGCTATTTTGCTCAGGACTACCTGGCATAGTGAACTGAGCCACTATTTCAACTGATTCGAAATACCTGGCAAACAGAACCTTTTCTTATCTTGCAACTCCATGTCCACCATAGTATTCCCCTCCCCTATCAGATATGACAATCTTCATTAATTTTTCCAACAGGTTCTCAACGTCGATCTTAAAGATCTTAAACTTATCAAAAACTTCAAACTTTCCATTGGAATAATCATCTATGAATGTCAAAAAATATCTAGCATTGCATAACGTAATTGTATAAGCATCACTAACGTCTGTATGTATAGGGTCCAATAAACCAGAAACATGAGTTGTTTTTTCTTTATCTTGGTCTACTTACCTTACAATAATAGATACATATTTCCAGATCACTTAAGTCTAGGGTTGGGAGAATGTTATCCTTTATCAATCTCTCAACCCTCTCCTTGGAAATGTGGCCAAGACATTTATGCCACAACATGTACGATTTTTCCTTTATGAAGGCTCTCTTTTAAGTAATAGGTTCGACAATATAAGAAGAGGCATACATTTCGTTAGGAGTAAGACATAGTCTATATAATCCGTAAGATAAGAAGGCAATTTTGATATGTCTTGTATTGATAGAAATATTTATAACCAAAGTATCAAATACAAAATGCTCGCTATCTTTATCCAAAACTAATACAGATGTCAAGTTTTATCTAAAAGATGGTATATAAAATGTCTCATGTAATACTAATACAAACCCCATATCGAGGTTCAAACCTACATCTCCTACATATAAAACATCCACCTCCTCATTGTTACCGGCCATCAGCTTCTCCTCTCCTTTAGTTGGCCTTCTCCTAGATCTGAACCCCTATATTGTGGAAGTAACATGGTTAGAAGTTCCACTATCAAACCACTAAGAACTTGATGTGGTTATAGGTACATTGGATTCATGAATCATATAGGCTGAGGAGTTACCTAATAGTTCTTGTTTAACCTTCCACAACCTGTACTTCTCGCAGTCGGCCTTCCTATGCCCCTTCTTCTTACAGAAGAAGCACCTCATATCCTTTAAGTCATGTGGCCCTTTAGCAATGCTAGATTGTCTAATCTGAATCTTCAGAGAGGTTTTGGGTTTCTTACCCTTACCCTTAAGCTGTTTAGGTTTAGTCATCCCCTTGCCTTTGGCAGTTGTAAACATGGCTATATAAGGAGAACTCTTAATCTTCTCCTCCGCTGCAGCACACCAGGAAATCAAGGCATTGATGTCCCAGGCCTTATCCTAAGAGATTTAAGAGGTGGCCAATATCTCAAACTCTCTAGGGAGAGTATTTAGTGCCTAATGCACTATGAGGTTATCAAGAATTGGTACATCAGTGCCTTTAGCCTAGTTTGAAAGTGCATTGATGTCCTAGGTCTTATCCTGAGAGATGTAAGAAGGTCTCTCGATGTTCATCGCCATACTCCGTCTCCAGGGCAAACTTCACATCCTTCTTCCACTTCTTGAAATTGAAACCATTTAAGGTCTCAATCATGATAGCATTGTTGTTTACAGAAAAGCTGACTGTAAGATAGAAAAGAAAATTGTAAAAATAAGTTTAAATGCAGGATAACGACGATAACGGTATCTATACAGAGAATCCAATTACACATGTTATGAAATAACTATGGGCTGAATACATAGTATATGCAATTAGAACTCCACATAAAAGCAATCAGAGTACAAACCATCAACTTGCATGACACAACCACCTGTGGGTGAGTATAAGGTCAACACTTGTGGGCAAAATAATCAAATATGAGACCAGAGACATCCCCCAACATGCACGCAGTACAATCCAAATACTAACCTCAAGGACCACAATGGTGACTACAATCTTATCAATACCCAAAAAGATCACAAACATAAGGGATACATCTTTATGTCCTCCTCGCATTCTATATGGGCATAATGTGTGTGAAAATCAATTATAAATGCAAAAAACCAAATACACAGTCAAATAATCACATACTAGTAAGGGATACATCTTTATGTCAAGCTCACATTCTATATGGGCATAATGTATGTGAAAATCAGTTATAAATGCAAAAAACCAAATGAACAATCAAATAATCACATACTAGTACTGAAAACATTATTTTTAAACCTTTTTTAGACTTTTATTTAAAAAATTTCAATGAGAGTGACTATCGTACTTTCCCGAATATCGAACCTACCGTATGTGACATAAAACCTTAAGTGTCTCCTTTAGTTGCAGTTCGAAGCACAAAAATGCACTCAAAACCAGCTTAAAAAAGCCTTAAAAGCTTTTCCAGAAACCAATTACCAATGTAATAAGTAAAGAAAAATTGAAAAATCACCTTAAAAATTCCCCCAACCTAGAAACTGACCCAAAAGGACCAAGGACACCCTTACCGGAATTCTAAAAATTTTCTTTTTTTTAGGAGCTGACACCAACATCACTTTAGCGCTTGCACGTGTGTCAGTCAACGCAGGACAAATGTGCCTAGCGCATGCCCCACACGAGTTGCCCACATGTATACACACCTACATTGTATGATGCGTGCAATACACAGGCCAACATTGTAACATCCCGTTCCCAGATTGAGGGTTAGAACCCTAAAACATGGTACATGAAAGATTAAAGATATATTAGAAATGTATTTTCACGTTCATGCATAATATGTCATACACATACAAATGAATAGTAAAAAATTTTGCACATGAAAATAATTGTATATGCATTCATGAATAATTTCGGGTATATTTGGACTGAGTTGTAATTTTTGAAAATTTTGTGAATTTGGAATTTATTTATATTGAAAATTTTATTAATTAGTGGAATTATTATATTTTTGAATTTTGGTGAATTTAGGATTTATTTCAGAAATTATAGAGAATTATGGAAAATAGGAATAGGAATTAATGATGATTGGAGATAGTTATATTGTGAAGATGAGATTAATGGAGTTAGTTTCAAAAGTAACTTAGTTAGAGTTAAGCCATAGGGAAGTGACAAGTGTCACTTAATAAGTGGCTTAAAAAACTTTGTTAAAAGCAAGTAGTGTTATGAGAGTGGTGTTATCTGAGAGTCGATAAAGGTTTAGCTATATGTCCAAGTTTTCCCTTCTCCATTACCTTCTTCAGATTTCCTCCCAACACACAAAGTTTTCATCAAATATGCTCCTGATAGCTTTCTTTGCTTTTCCTCTTCCTTATCCAACGCACTTTGCTACTGGTGTTTTCTACCTAAAGAAAAACCAGAAGTTGTTTTTTTTTAACCCAGAGGAGTATGTAATTTTGCATGGAGTTAGGGTTTGAAGGTAGTTAAAGATTTTGGAGTTTTTTAACAAATGTTGAATAATTCCTTTAGAGTTGTTGATTTATGAAATACATTTAATGAATTACTTTCATATGCATGAAAAATGATGTTCAAGTGTATATATTCATGAACACAGTGTAGATGGGATGAAATTTTGGTTTTAGTGTTAACTTAGTATTTGATGGATTGTTAGT
>JANIJH010016017.1:0-29850 GCA_024520975.1 Erythroxylum areolatum | reverse complement strand
CAACCAATTAAATCCAAAATTAAGCTAAATAAGACCCTTTCAGGTGACAAAACTCTCCCTCGTAGCTTTTTTCTGATTCTTTGTTTACCCTAAAAAGCCCTCCGAAAATTAGAAGGACAACTGATTAAATCCGGAGTCAAGCTAAATAGGACCCTTTCAGGTGACAAAACTCCCCCTCACAAAAATTTAAGACGACTTCATAGTTAAGACTCAGGATTTAAAATCTTAGGTAAATAATGGAGGAGCCTATTGGGTTTCTATCACCCTTTCTTAATGGAAACAAAATGGTGTCGGCTTTTGTCTTCAAACTCCCACACGTCATATGTGAATTGAAGCTGCAATCTTTTATAAAGGTTGGTGAGGAACGTGAAGTCTTTACCTTTAGGAGCAATGTTTAAACCACTCACCTAATAAATGATATAATCCTGATTTAAAATAATATTACTTTAAAAAATTAAAATTGTTTAACCAAACTTTATAACAATTCTTCAAATTAATTCGAAGTTAGTTTTAAATTTGCAAACCAACTATATTTATATATCACAAACTAAAAAACAATCCATTTAAATCGACCAAATGGATTGTTTTTTAGTTTGTGATATATATTTATACATCATCATCATCATCACACCCAATTCGAAGTTTTATAATAAAGTAAGATTTGGAGAGGTCTGATAGTACACAATCTTATCCTTACATAATAAAAAGGCTGTTTCCGGTAGATCCACATGTAAATATGACAATAAAAAAGTGATACAGGTTAAAGAGTAAATAAGTTAAACTGGCACACTAAATTATTATGTAAATAAAATTATCATAAATACATAAATAAATAAAAATAAAGAATAAACATAGGATATACTGATAAATAAGAGCGGTCTTATATGTGATTAAAAAACTAACCAATTTGACTTATTTAATTGTAAAAATTTTGAATAGTGTAATTTTTCAATTCGATTTTCAACTTTTCAATTCGATTTATTTTAATAGCTTTTATTGTTTGGATTACTTTATTAATTAATTGGTAAATTTTATTAAACAAAAATAAATAAATAAATTTTTATTTATTTTTTTAATTAAATTTTAAATTTTTCGATAAATAAAAGCGATTTCTTTTAATCCTATTTTAAAATTTTTAATTTTATTTAATATTTAGTTAACTTTATGACAGTTTAATAACGATTAAACCTTTTAAATTTACTTTATTATTTTGATTTAATTTTTAGTAATATATATATATATATATATTCGATGAAAAAGAGTCCAAAGATAGGACAGGAGTGGGATCATTAAATATCTGATGACTCACTCAATCATCATGCAATTGGATGAAACTTGTTGAAATTTGATTCGAAAGGGCGATGATTATTGCATGGAATTCAGTATATACTATATACAGCCTTTAGGCCACCCGCCGCCCCCTCTCTTCTTGTAATCTTTTCTAGAGGATTCTTCGAATTTTGATGTCGGATCCTTAGGGCGGCGCCTTTTTTTAAAATATTTTTCCTTTTTCTCTTAATATGTATTTTTTAATTTTAAACAGATCAATTTTTAATTTTATTTATTTTAATAATTTTATTTTTTAAAATTCATCATTTTATTAATTAATTGACCAATTTTTATAAATTAAAATAAACAAATTAGTTATTATTTAATGACATGTTTTTAATTAAACTTTAAATTTTTTTGATAATTAAGGATAATCTTTTTAAATTGTTTGATAATTAAGGATGATCTTTTTAAATTGTTTTTAAATTAAAATCTAGTGATCGTTCCAAGCAAATGAATTACTTGTTTCACTTTTATTGTTATAATATATCTCATTTACATATTTATATTTATATCAGGTTTATATATTTTATAATTTTGTTCTAATTTATCTCATTTACATATTTATATAATACCTTTATAAATATGGAAATAACACGGGTTAGAATAGGTTAGAACAACAAAGATGGAACAACTAATATGTTCCCATTCAAGTGCTTCCAATGAATAAGAAGATGTTGTAAGCGTGTGATGTGGTTGCTTGGACAGTCAGGATGCAATCTATATTATTCAAGCGGAGTTTTAGTTAAATGGGGCCGCTAGAATTACAGGTAATCGAAGCGAGATTATTATCACTCTTAATAATTTTAATAAATATTTATAAGTCAAAATAAAATCTCTATTTTTATATTTAATATTATCTAATATATTGTTATCTCTTTATGAGAGATTCTTTACCTAAATCTTAACATACCAAAGTTTTTTATCGTGGGTTATACTTTCGGTAAATTTCAATATTGTCATATGTTTTTAATCACCTCCTCCAAATTCTTCTTAGGCTTACTTAGTTTTTTCTTACAATCTCTAAACACGAGAGTCTGAATGTCTCCTCTTAACATGTTCAAACCACCCGAATCATATCTCTCTTAATTTGCAATACAATGTAGTAATATATAATAATAATAATAATAAAATTTTACTAAAATTATTTGAAAAATATGAAGTTTCTAGACTTTTTGTCGATTCAATTTGCGATAAGCTTGAATTCACTACTCAACATTAAGAAGGTCTACCACATCAAAACTATTATTTAGTAGAAAAAAGAAAAGAAGAGGTTTGAAAATTGGGATGATTACAACATAAAACGTTTTTTTTAGTGAAGAAACTCTAATGTATCTTTTGTTTTTCTCATGATGAAATTTGTTTGTATGTATCTGCTGAGTCATATATTTGACTTAAACTCTATTTCTTCGAAGACGTAAACCTGAATACATCGAATCGAAGACTCCAAGCACAGTCTACTCCCAATCTTTCAACTTCGGATTTCATACTTATACCATATCCGACGACTTCTTAAACCTAAAATGAATTCACGATTTTCACAGGGTTGACAAAGTTGTACGCTCTAAACACTTGGTTTTGTATAAGTGGGCTCGAAAGTTTCATTAGTATTCCGAATTCAACATCAAATGCCCTTATAATCATATCTCATTCCCTATCTATTTGCTTCATAGAGAAGTAACTTTCTCGATGCATTTGTTGAAATTACCATTCTCTTCTTCTTGTTTTCAAGCTTTTCGAATCTCCTTTTCAGACTTTGTGCCTGTTTGGATGAGCTTTTGTCAGTAAAATTTTTTTAGAAAATCTTTTTTTAAGAAACCAATTGACTGTTTGACTGTCAATTAAAAAACAGTTTTTTTAAAAAGCTTTAGTTTAAAATTTTTTGTTATTAAAAATCGATCGGTTCATCATTGATTGTAAACTAATTAATTTTTTATAAACTAAAACAAACTAATTAATTTTCATTTAACATTAACTTTTTTAATTAATTTTTAAATTTTTTATATGTAAGAATAATTTTCTTTAATAATTTTTCAAAATTTTTAATTTTATCCAAATTTTAAATAATTTTATGAAAGTCTAATATCGATTGAACCTTTTAAACCTTAAACTCTTTATTTTATCGGTTTAATTTTTCATTGAATTTGTAAAAAATTGATTTTAAGAGCACTCAAATTTAAACTTTTAAAAAAGATTTATATTCTAATTAACAATTTTATTGAATATTGTTTTCTGTTCATAAAATATTTTATTTTGAATAAATTATTTAATAAAATATTTTTTTGTCAAATCATTCTCAGTTAAATAGCAATTCCTGTAGTCAAAACGTGAACTTGTACCTCTTAAATTAAGAGATCCTTTTTTCTTTAGCAATTTCACCACTTTGAACTATCTTAAAGTGTTAGTATTAGAAGAAGAAGAAGAAGAAGAAGAAGAAGGGAATCTTGATCGCCGTTTGATGTGTGCACGTGTGACGACAGAAACAGATCAGTTTTCACTTGTTGTCGCTGTTCTTGGTGTTGTGGAAGCGGTTGGAGGAGTCTTGTCACTGAGAAACGAATACAGAGAGGATATGCATGTTGGAGGTTATGATAGTTTCTATCTTGAGCTTTGGTCCGAATGGACATATAGTGTTGCATAAAGGTTAGGGTACATTGCATATTGGAACTCGACTTGGCAGGATTTGAGAGAATCTACCTATCTTTCTAATCTATCACTTTCAATTCATTTCAAAAGAAATGCTAATGGAAGTTTTCATCTACCCCCACCACTCGTTGTGTCCAAAGACTCCTCTTTTTGTCTAATAAAAAATTGCAAAGTTAAATTCACACAATATTAATATTTTTTATTTAAAAATTATTAATAATACTTTATAATATTCATTTTTAATGCCAATTCCTATTATAAATTCTAATCTTAGAATTGTAAATTGATATCATATAGTTTTAAAGGTCTGTTGTAATGAAGAAGGCTATTTGCTTTGTGAAGATCGTAAAAGGTCATTAATTGTTTTGAAGTTTAAAATTAAGATTTTTAATAAAAGTTGAAGAAAAGAAAAATGTGTCATAAAATTAAAATTATAGAGAAGTTATAGGTAATTTTTAAAAATTAGAAATTATATTAATGGGTTTAATGAAATTAACTCAAAATTGTAAATAATGTGGTATACATATGTATGTTAAGTGACTTTTTACTACAATAGCCCTTTGGACTGGAAATTTGCACTGGTTTATTTTATCATGTGAGAAATAATAAAACTTACAACTACTTGATCACAAAGGCTCTGATACTATGTTAAATAACTGTTTCACCACAAATCTTAAGTTGATATATAAGTCCAACTTAATTGATTTTATATATTCAATAACAATGCAATTATTGAAAGTATATTTAGAGTACATTTGTGACAAATTTAAACGATTCTTCTTATTAATCTCTCTTTTTAGTCCTATCAACAGAGAAAATTAGAAGTGAAGCCTCATCCCTTGAAGAGGACTACGAAGATTCTCAAAGGCTCCAAGAGAAAAACCCTCGAGATTAGCATGCATTAACTAGGTCAATATACGGTAGAAGAAGGTTGATATAGATACGATCTCTGGTCTTTCTGGTTAGAAAGTGAGCATAAGAGAGAGATGGGAGATGGAGATATCATCTAGTTTCTGTTCAAGTCTTTGCTTCCTGTGGACTATGTAGAGAAGGAATAATTTTCAGGAAACTTTCTATTCTTAGACCTTTTACATGTTGACTAGACCGAACCTAGTGAAACACAAACAGCTTCTGCCGAATCTACGCAGAAGACTGCATATATAATAAGGAAGGAAGAGGAACATACGTATATAGAGGAGAAGGGTTTAGGGTTTTGTAAGAAACAATGGACGAAGAAAGAGAAGTCCCAAATTACGATCTACAGGTTTCATTCTCGAGTCTACCAGCAATCCAGGAAATGGGATTTCTGCAAGTTGAAGAAAACCAGGTCTTGAACTTCCTGGCACCATCACACTCTTCTCAGATATCTCAGCCTCTTAATACAATTACTGGATTTGGTCCTAATAACCAGGTATTTTGTTGCTGTCACAAGTCTTTCGCTTGTTCTGGGTCTCTGTAACCTTGTTAATGATATTGGCTATGGTTTGTAGGTAGGGACGTCATCTCAAAAACCAACTAACGAGGGAAATTGCACTGGTAATACTGCTAATGATGGGAACAGTTCTTGGTAAGTCCTTCTCTTTGTGTATAACATTTAACAGAAGGCATGCACGAGCAATAATCTTCAATATTTACTTCTAGGAATCTGTATGAAGATCAGGATTGATCAACTAGTGTAATTGATTTTCTAAGTTGATCCTTTTCACCAAACAAAAAAGCATGAGGATTTGAAATGTTTTGTAGGTGGAGCACCTCATCATCTGATAAGAGCAAGGTGAAATTGAGAAGAAAGGTTAGAGAACCAAGGTTCTGCTTTCAGACAAGGAGTGACGTAGATGTGCTTGACGATGGTTACAAATGGCGGAAATATGGACAGAAAGTTGTCAAAAACAGTCTTCATCCGAGGTAAATGTTTTATTTGTATGAAACGAGATATTAACAAGTAACTAGCTACCTGAATCAGACACTTTTCTCTGTGTCCTCTCGTTGCTTGTACTTGAGTTTAATTGCTTCATCCTGCATGACACAACATTACCTTGCACATTAGAAGGCTCTTGAACACTTGATAGGACCAATTATTTCATAACCAACGAGATCAATAGAGCTATTGGAAGAGAATAAAATCTGCTTTAGTTTGGTCTTTTGATCGAGGAGATAAAAGATTATCTCAACGACCTGAGTATCTATTCTGAAATTAGCACAACAACTCCTAAGTCATCATTCACTAGAATCTAGCCAAAATCCATATAAGCTCACTATGGAGGAATCTTGTTAAACACCCATGCATGACCCTAAAAAGATCGTATTACCAGACTTATATGCCTGACATTGCATACTCTTGAAGCAGTCGGTTTCATACATACAATGTTCTTCCATATGTTCTATCAGCAACTCTTTGTTCAAATATCTACCACAAATTGGGTTCCTTTTGTTTCAGCAAGTACTGAACAGGTATGGATGTTTTGCATTATCGTTAAAGGAAGAATGGTCTTGTTTCTTTCGGTTAAAAGAACTATACACCATTTGAAACTATATTATATAACTTCATTTCAGCATTTTTTAGCTTGCATCTATACCTTAGACAGGAACACAATAATACAATGAATATTTCCTTTAGGTTTGCATTTGAAACCGAGCTTTGGTTATAGGGTCATGTCCATTGATTTATCATTTATCACTATGCTTTCAAAACTATCTTAATATCATATTGAATATGAAATGTCGAAATCATAGCTACTAAATATCATATCTTAATATTGAATATGATACCATATCTTAATGTCTAAAGAAAACTCCTCAAGCTTATACCTAGTTCCTTGCAGAAGTTATTACCGGTGCACCCATAACAGCTGCCGGGTGAAGAAGAGGGTTGAGAGATTATCAGATGATTGCAGAATGGTCATAACAACCTATGAAGGTAGACATAACCACTTTCCATGTGATGACTCAAACTCATCTTAACATGAATGCTTTACCTCTTGATCTCTAGCTGGTTGCAGACTCAGGAAGAAGACGAGGATTAAAATAAAAACAACTGTTTTTCATCGGTATGTTTATATAAGAGTTGGTTAATTAGAACACTTACATGTTATGGAGGCATTTTTATGTCTCGTAGATCAACCAAGTTGGAAGGGGCATACATTTTTTGAGCCTTGTCATCCAGATACATATACTAGATCTTTGAAGACTTTTTGCTTAACTCTACCAATAAACACCCATACACAAAAGGGTTAAGCCTTTACGATCAACGGATTGCAATAGCTAATTTTATTAGCAGTTAGCTGACAATATATTAATATAATTGATTTAGCTAACGGAAAACATTAGTCATTTATTTAAAGATATTTGATAAAATTAATTATTTAATATTAACTATTAATGTATAAGATTACTTATAAGGCATAACTTTAAAAAAGATTTATAAAAACATAAGTATTATATCATAAGATTTCTTTAAATATTCTTATAAAATTTCGATAAAGCAAAAGAAGTCAACACTATCGTTTAAAGTGAATTTAATATTAATTCAACTTCAAAATTTTAAATTTTAAATTAAATAACAAAATTACTATCTCTATTTTTATTTTTATTTCTATGTATCTTTATCTCTAACTCTAACTCTATTTTTTTAAGTAATTTGTAATAATTTTTTAGGAGTGTTTGATTTCTTTTTTTAGTTTTTAGTTTTGTTTTCAAATTCAGTAAAATTTTTTGTTTGTTTGAGCTTTTTGTTTTTATTTTTTATTTTGATTTCTTTCAGTTTTCAAAAATTATGAAAACCATAAAAAGTGATTTTTGTTTTCTGAATTTGTTTTTTTCATAATCTGATTTACTATCATTTAAATATATTATTTAATTATTTATTTTAATAAAAATTCTGAATAATTTATTTCAACATTATATTTATATATTTAAATTTATTATCAACAAAATTATGAATAATTTAATTTTATAATTAAATTATATATAATTAAATTTAAAATATATAAATATTCAAATAAAATTTGATTTAATAATTAAAATATATTTCAAATAAATATTAATTTATAAATAAAATTTTATTTTTTAAATTATTTACTTTATTAAAATAACATAATTTTATTAATAATTTGAATATTATAAAAGAGATTAAATAAATTTATTTAATTAAAAGTAATTTATTTTAAGTTTTATCTAAAATGTAATTATTATCAGTGATAAAAATACAACTATATTAACGTTAACAACTAACTAAAGTTTTTTTATTTGAAAGAAAAATAAAAAATAAAAAATAGAAACTGAAAATTGTGGTAAAACAATAGAAATAGAACTAAACAATCTGTTAATTTTTCAATAATTTCTTATTTTTAAAAATAAATAGATTGAGTTCAATCCCTAAAAGTAATTAGTTGATTACCAAATATACTTAATACTAGTGTATACGACGTGATCAAATCAAACGCTATAAAAGGCTAATAGGTCATTTACTAATCAAGGCCTAAATCGTTTAACATTGCTTTAGCAGATTCTTATAATATCCATTAATTGATTTGCTTAGCTACTAATCATTAATTTGGGATCACTTTGGATTTTGGAATCCCCCAAATTTCGACAACAACAACCAAGTTGTCATTATCAGTACATACATGAATCCTGTAGTACTGTTAGCTGTACGCCCCCCAACCTCATGTCTCTGACACAACAGAGCACATGTCAGGTCAATTTAAATTTTGATTTATAGAAAGACCCACTACATTATTCTCCCTCCATTTCGTAATAAAAATTGTTTTAAAAAAATACTCGTTTATTAAAAAAATTAATAAAATTATAGATATATTTTTATTAAATATGCACCTCGGTAATTTGCAATAATTAGCATGTGAGAGAAATTGCCTTAAAATTGTGATTGTATAATTAAGATGAGAGAGAAATAAAAGGTTAATTTTAGAAGAAAAGTTATAAACATGTATACAAAGTCAACAATGACACTTATTTTGAATAATTAAAATATTTCTAAAACGACTTTTATTATGAAACAGAGGGAGTATTCCATTTCTATATAAGTTTTTGTAATTTCTATCTTCTTTTTGTGGTGGGCTTGTGTGAGAATACTGTAGAGCTAAGGACGGGTCACATGGAGAAGCACATGGAGTGAGAGAGTTAAGAAGATCCGCTGTACAGGAGGGCCTCGTCCTGTCTCTTGCAAAAGTATATTGCTTTTACTCTTTCACCCAAAACGTACGTACTTCCAGCTTAGCATTTGCTACTTTTTAGCTGTAAAATTGAATTATAAATTTATCAGAATCATAAATTTAAAAAATAGATTTACTTTGTGTTTCTTTTTAATTTAATATAAATTAAAATTGAATTTTTTTAATTTATTTAAATAATAAAAATACAATGATATATTTACTTAACGTTTCTTTTACTTTTATTTAACTTTTTTTATTCAAATCTAATTTGAGATTCAATAGAATTTTAATTTTTTAACTCAAATTTGGTTATAACAATCATATTAAAAAAATATAACAACAACAACAATAACATCTAGTAAAAATTCTGTCAGGACATGAGATTTAGAGAGATTTAATGATACGCAACTTATCCGTTAATTAATAGAGAGATTATTTCTAAATGACCCATGTAAAATTATCATATTTTAAATTTTTTTAAAGGCTTGTAAATTTTTAAAAATTCTTAATTTAGTGTCAAATTTTTTTAAATTTTCAATTCAGTAACTAAAATTTCAAATTTTATATAAACTATATCAAAATATTATTTTTACTATGTGATTAATAAATAGATATCCACAAAATTTTGACTTAAGTTAGACAAGTTTTAAAATTTTAGTAAAAATTGTCTTCAAATTAAAAATTTTAAAAGATTAAATACTATTTAATTTATTATTCTTAAAATAATTAAAATTTAAAAATTTTAATTGAATTGGATAGACTTCCAAGTGGGCTCAAACTGGGTGGGTTTGCTATTGAAGTGTTGTTAGGACATAGTTCCTTAAATGGCTGAGTTGTCACACGGATATGACATGCCAGTTAGAGGAACCAAATCAGTGAGCTGGCTTCTACTTTTTGTATAAAACAAAGACTTTTCAGTTGAATTTGTATTCTGGAACTATCGATTGGCCACTCACTTCCTTCCTGGTTGGACCTACTCGTTATCTTTTTATTTTTTTTTTATTTTTTAAAAAAGTTATTTATTGTAATTTAATTTACATAATTATTTACCGTGCTAAATTTACCTTTTTTTTACATTAATCACTCTTATATTGCCTCATTTATATGTGGATCTATCATAAACAGTTTCTCTATTATGTAAGGATAAAGCTGCATACGATCAAACCTCTTCAGACCCTATTTTATTATGAGACTTCGGACTGGGTGTGATGATGATGACCCATTAATTTTTCAACTTCTTTATTCAAAATTTTAACACAATATATAAATAATAATAATAAATTAAGGTTATCTAAAACGGGACAAGATCTTTTGTACCCATAACTCTATACCAACTTTATTCCATACGATCTCATTCACACATTTCTTTGGATCTTATATATTAGTGTGGATACGATCGTATAAATTAGAATTGATACATGATTATGAGTACAGAAGATTTGATCCCATCTAAAATAGCCGAAAGAGAGGAAAAAAAGAAAAAAAAGACATGGTTATAATTCTTGAAATGCAGATCCCATGACCAAAAATGTTGGGATGTCATGTTTTAGAATTGGAAATAATTTAATGTCATAAACACATTAACATAACAAATCCTATTCATGTCTCGTCCGCTCGTACAGAATCAAAACACATGCAAGATCTCACAAATCCTGGGACGCTTTTATTACTGTCACAAAAATATCCACATGTAATCACATGTTTCACCACAACATCCCAAAATTTTCATTCAAGAGAATAGACACTAACCCACTTCGAAGCCATCTTGTGTTCCCTCTTAATCTAGACGAGTTTGGAACTAAAATAATTATTAATCCAACAAGCTTTCAATTTTGGTGTCAAAATGGAAAGTAGAAGAACCCGCCATTCATGCAGGACATGGAAGGTCAAAATTCCAATTTCCTAAGGGACCCATTAACGACCACGTTACAGGGTGCTTATATACATTGCACACACGCAAAGGTAACACATGGTAAAATCTCAAAGAAGCTTTCTGCAACCAAATTTGGTGATACTCATTCATGGCAGAGCTTGAGAACCCAACCGACATGCCAAAGGTCATCGCTTTCCTCTCTTCTCAGCTGCAGAAAGTGGCGGAGTCCAACGATGTGAACCGTCGGTTCCAGACCCAGAAAATTTCTGTCTTCCATGGACTCACTCGACCCACCATCTCGATCCAGAGCTATTTGGATAGAATTTTCAAGTATGCCAACTGCAGTCCGTCTTGTTTCATTGTTGCGTACGTTTATCTTGATAGGTTCGCCCAAAGACAACCATCCTTGCCTATTAATTCATTCAATGTTCATCGATTGCTCATAACCAGCGTCATGGTTGCCGCCAAATTCATGGACGACATGTAAGCTTCTAATTTGCTTGTACGTTCTTTAGATCCTGTGGATTGAGGAAAAGATTGTCTTTTAAAATTCTGCATTTGGGTTTATCTCTAAATCTATGCTCAATTTAGTAAAGTAAAGAAAAAGAATCTGCCACTACTCCTGTTTATGTCCGACTAGAAATCCAGAACTTGTTCTTCGACTCAGATTTCGATATTGGTTTGTTTCTGGAATTCCCTGGTTCATTGTGGATTCCAAGCGCAAGACTAACAAGCATCTGAAACTTGGGACTTGCCCATATTTGTGTATAATGGTGTTAGGTATCAAGGCTTTTTCCTCTCCAGTTGTGATTGACATAATTGATATTGATGTTTCACCATTTATGTGTTTAGTTCTAGTTAAGACGTAAATGTCGAGTTTAGTCACATGGGTTGTCTTCTTAACCTTCAATTACTGCCTAATTAGTAGACTTTCATTTAATTTGTACTGATCATGAACCCTGATTTGCAATTTCAGGTACTACAATAACGCTTACTATGCAAAAGTTGGAGGAATAAGCACTATAGAAATGAACTATCTTGAAGTGGATTTCCTATTCGGATTGGGTTTCCATCTAAATGTCACACCCAACATATTCCACACATACTGTTCTCATCTGCAAAGAGAAATAATGCTTCATCCTTCTCTGAATTCAGTTGAATCTTCCCTCGACTTAGGGAGATCATTAAAAGCCCACTTGTGTTTCAACGAGGATGAAACGTCCCATCAAAAACAACTTGCTGTTTAAGATTTAATTATAGGCTCTAAATGTAGTTAGTTTATAGAGACTGGTTGACTCTTCTCGAGTCTCCTTGTTTAATATGGTTAAATGATTTGCACCAAAACAGTCTTTGTTTTATGTTTTAGTCTTTTGTTTTTTCTGTTCATTCTTTTCCGGGCTTTCCTGTCAGGTTCTGCATGTTAAAACAATTTGTTCCTGTACAGATGTGATTACCTTCTTTACAGTCTGGCAATTATAGTATCTTGCTTTCTCTTTTTCCATCTCTTACATGACAAAAACTACTGTAAAACTTACTTTACTATGTTGTTCATGATTGTGGGTGTTTATGTTTCTGCTGATACATTACTAAGGCTTATCCATTATCCCATAAGAACTGTTGGGAATGCTGGAAATGAAAATGAACCTGACAGTGCTTGGCTACCGAAATTTCCGCAGGGAAAGGAAAATCTGAGAACTCTGAGTTGTCAATTATATTTTTTGCGAAAATGGTGAATTGATTTGGCAAATTTTGGATACAAGTATTCAATTAGTTTGGACTTATTTACTGCTGATTTGGGATCAGGACAGAAAACAAAAGAGCAGTGAAAAGGATGGAAGATGCCAGGAGAATAATGAAAGGCTCAGGACTGGTTTTTTGTTCATTGGGAGGGTAGCGACAGTTGGGCAAGTTCTGGGGAGGGGACCTCAAACATTTGCAATTATGGAAAAGTTGGCTAATGCAAATATTTTGTGGACCAGTTTGACCACAATATTTTAAAAGTTGGACAAAAAAAAATAAATTAATAAGATAAAAGTTTAAAAGATTTTAAAAAAATATAAAGTCGGTTAAATATTAAATAAAATTAAAGAATTTAAAATAAAATTGAAGAAGATTTTTTAAATTTAAAATTTAATAAAAAAATGTTGTTAATTAAAAATTAAAAATGATAATAAGATTCATCCCAACCTGTCCTAAAGTCAATAAGCCAGGCTCAAATTTACCAAGTCTCGACCAAGGCTCAAGCTAAAACTCAGGCCTAGGTCGGTTAGAGGCTTTATAAGTAATAGTAAAATGTCGTCGGTTTGTCGAAAACGACATTATTTTAACTTTTTATTTTAAAAAAATATTTTGTGTCCAACTGAGTTACACTTGGGCTTGAGCCCTGATTAGGTTGACTCAAACGTGATCAGGCTCTGATTCGGGTTTAATTGAGTTTGAATTTTTTTAATAAAAATTGATTAATTTATTAAAATTAACTTATTAATTAATAAATCGAACGATTTTTAATGATAAAAATTATTAAAATAAATTTAACGAAAAGTAAAAAAGTGAATCATTATTTATTATTATAATTAAACAAGGGATTTACTGAGGCCTGATCAATGGGATTTACCTTGTAATCACTTTGATCCTAAATGTGCCCCGTCGGTCACTTCACGGTCAAGGAAAAGGATACCTCTTAAATATGTTTCTCAAATGTCCTTTTCTCTTCTCTTTTCAGTCTCGTTTGCCGCCCTATGTCTATCTTTACTAAAATGGTATATTAATTGGAGTACGATTTTATTAGATTCAATCCCAATTTAGATTGAAATTGAGTCTAAGTTCAATTTTATTATATTTCTATCCAACTAATTATAAATAGAATTCCGATATTGCTTGCATTTATAATTTACCTAATATTCAAATTATGGCCAATTTTTTGTATAAAAAATAATATTACTTTTTGTAGAATATGCAATGTTTTAAAAACTAAACTGAAATTTAAACCAGTAAGACAAAAAGATTTAAGGTTTAAAGATTCAATAGGTATTAAACAATCATAAAATCGGGTAAAGATTAAATAAAATTAAAGAATTTAAAATATGGTTGAAAGAAATTATTTTTACTTAACTAAAAATTTTAAATTTAATTAAAAATAATAGTTAAATAGAAATTTATTTATTTATTTTAATTTATAAGAATATATTAATTTTTAAAATTAAAATATTAATTAATTGATCAGTTTTAACTCATTAAATATGGTAATATTACCCATACAAGACTGAACCAGAGGTTTTGCCTTCAAGTTCCAACTCCACAATCACCTTTCAAAGAAGGGTTTTAACTATTTTGCTTGCTTAAGGAATGTAAAAGGATTTTAAGATCTCCAAAGATATCTTCAGAACATAACACAGAACAGAAAACAACTCAGTAATCAGAGCAATATGATCAAAGAAGAAGAGCAAATCATTCCAAAACCTATTCAATTACAGAGACAATTTGTTCATAATTCTATTCATTATTCAACGAAGAGATCAAGTTCATCATAAAACTGAAAAAAAGGAAGATACCAACAATCGATCGAAACAGAAGATGAAACAACACTACTTGGAATTGGATGATCTGCTCTTAACCTTACGATACAACAAGATCAAGCACCTCAGAGCAGGAGGTACAAGACCCGCAAGAACTACGTAGCGAAACCGGTAAGAATGAGCCTCGCGGGGCATCACTGCAAAGACTGATGAGCCATAAGTCACCGCCATGCAAAATATGGCAACCAGAGTTTCGAAACGGAAAGGGAAGCCATGGGTGATATACCCAATGACAGAAATGGAGGACGAGAAGGCCAGAGTGTTGGAGAAGAGGAAGACGTAGAAAGCTTCTTTGTGAGTAGCGTATATTGCTCTACCCGCAACGTGTCCCTCACTAGTCTCCTGCCATATCCCTCCTGGAGGGTTCACTCCTGCTTGGAAAGTTACAGCTGCGATGAGAGCTGCAACCACCAACAGAACTGTCCTCGCTTCGTTCGGTGAATCCCTTTCTTCCTCGTACTGAAAGTGCCTTAACCAGTTCTTTCCGGCGGCTGGAGGTGGACCGACAACCTTCATGTTTTGGATCATTGGATTGAAGCTTGCTCCTTGATGATGTGACTAGTGATTTATGGACTCCAATGACCAGGTCTCTCCTAAATAGAAAGTACACTCTGTATAGAAATTATCTAATGATCCATACAAGAAGATATCGTCAAGTCTGCCGCTTGGAACTCTTTGTCAGTAGTAACGTGATTGTGAGTATATGATGTTTTCTTTTCTAATTCTTGGTTATTTTTTACTCATTATTTGAATATACATGAATTGAATTTAAATAATATCACTTATCTTTCTTTTTAATTAACCATTATTTTTAAGGTTAAAGGTATTCATATTACTCTAATTTTTCACTTCTTAATTTCAAAGACTTGTAAGAAATTAGTTTCGGAAATGGCTCGTAATGGTAAATATTTTAAAAAACTGAACCGGTAAAAAAAAATTTAAGATTTAAAAAGTTCAAATGGTATTATAATCTTATAAAATTAATTAAAAATTAATAAAATTAAAATTTTGAAAATTGAATATGTTACCCTTGAAAAATTAAAGTTAAAAAAAGAGATTTTTAAATAAAAATTAATTAATTAATTTTAGTTTATAAAAATTAATTAGCTTATGAAAATTAGTAGATTAATTAATACAATAAAAATCATTAAATTAATTTAAATTTAAAAATAAAAATTGAATTAAAAATTTAATCAATTAAAATTTTTTATTATTAAATTATAAGAAGAGTTCGAATTTTACTTCGTTGGTGATGATAACAAAGAAAGAAAGTAACGTAACCGGCAGAATTAAATTTTACAATTTGGTTAGACTCAGATTCTGCTTTGAGATTAAACTGAAACATATACCAACAAAATCGGCGGTAATTTTAAGAGTTATGAACTGTCGTATGTATCAACATTAACGCGTAAATTAATTGACTATTTATGGCCTTATCATTTACAAATAAAGTACATAATACCATAAATAGAATTTAATTGTTAAGTAGAAATGGTTTAAAAAAAGTCTAGGCTCATTAATAAAATTAGGTTAAATTAATCTAAAATTAATAGATTAAGATATATTTAGTGCCTGTTTAGATGGGCTTATATCAATAGAGCTTTTACCAGTAGAGCTTTTTAAAAGAGCTTTTTCAAAAAATCAGTTGACTGTTTAGCTGTCATTTAAAAAAGAGTGTTTTTGAAAGAGTTTACTATTTGAAAACATAAAAATAAAAAATACTTTTAATTTTAACTATATTTTATTTTATAATAAAATTATTTATGCATATAAATATTATTTAAAATATATTAAACAATATGCAAAGCACAATATATTAATTATTACATAATTTTAAATCATATGAAATATAAATGAAAATATATCTAACCAAATCTTTTATATAGACTATAACATAAATAAAACTAATATCAAAAATAAATATTTAAATATACAAAAAATTTAAATAATATTATATAAATCTCAAAATAAACGTGAAGATGTGTTTGTGGGTGTTGTAGGGATTATGTATAAAACATAAGAATAAAAATGACTAAAATAAGATCATTAATTGATATGAAAAATATAGCCGAAAAAGTATTTTTTTGAAAAACTTCAAATTTGAGATTATTAAAAAATTATATTTTAACTGCAAAAAAAGTTATATATATATATAAAAGAATTTTTTATTTTACAACTAAATACTCGTTTATTTTAAAAAATACTTTTATGATAAAAAAAGTGTTTATCCACCCCTAAAAACTCATCCAAGAGGACACTTATTGAGGTAGATTCACCTGTATAGGATATCTTTTGATCTAATTTGAGCACATAAACGCTCACACGTTCAAAGAAATAAATGAAACATGCGATTAACTTTTATCAAATCCCTAATTTCAACAATTTAATAAAAATAGTGTTGATATTCACACCATTGGATGATCTCCGCCACCTTCGCAGCCTCTTCTTCTTCTTGTTCGTCTTACAGGGATACCCAATTTTTTAAGAAGCCATGTCATAAAACGACCCAACTCTACAAGGACAAGCAGGCTCACCAAAGCCACAACTATGTTTATTGTCTTAACATCAGTTGGTGACATGTAGACTACTGAGATCACGTAAGTAGCAGTCATTGAGAGTATTGCAAGACGCAATCCTGCTCTGAGTGGGAATCCACTTGTGAGGAGAGAAATCATGGCCATTGATGCGAAAAATCCCAACCCATTAAAGATGGTGAACACAGCGAACACTTCATGATCACCGGACATTATAGCTTCTCCAGGCAACAAAGTTTTCCGGTGATCGACGTTGTTGATGGGAAACTGAAACCTTCGTGTCTCTGCTGACCAATAACCACTAGGAGGGCTGAGAGTTGCTTGGTACGTCACGGTTGCTATAAGCACCGCGACGACCATCAACGCGTTCTGGGTTTCAATCGATGATTCTTCAATCTCTTTCATTATTTCCCTCCACAAGTTCGAGCTAGAAAGTGGTAAACTTGGCTTCTTAGCTACTTCGGTTGGAGGAGAATCAGAATTTATTGCGATTTCTCTGGATTTCAGTGCTCGTGCTTGCTGAAACTTCTCCAATATAGTAAAGTCTCTGTAATCTCCTCCACTATGAAGATTGAAATCAAGAACATCCTTTGGCGTGAATCCACTTGCATTCTTTGAATTCATTTCGACTCCAGTAACAATAGCATCTTGACCAGTAAGTAAGCTTATGATCTGTGAAAACGAGCATTACAGAACGTTAGAATGTGGGAAAATTTGCTATTCTTGAGCTTCTGATTCTTACCTCAGGTTGTTTTCTGAAGACAGCTAAATGCAGTATAGTGTTCCCGTCATTATCCTTCCAGTTAACGATCTCCATCATACCGATTCTCTTAATTTCTTCCATCAGAAACTTGGCGGCTTCAATCTGATTACATTTGACAGCCAAATGAATCGCAGTTTCATCACAAGTTGTCACTTCTTTGAGGCACTCCGGGCAAGTAGAAATCAGTTCCTTGAGGACCTGAATTCTTCCTCTGGTCGCAGCGTAATGAAGTGCAGTTCTGCCGTCTTTTCCCTTCAGAACCGACAAGTCATGACCTACTTTCAGAAGCTCCCTGACTATCTCTACATGCCCTTTTGCAGAAGCAATGTGAACAGGGGTCAAACCATCTTGGTTTAGCTCTCTTGCGAATTCTGGCTTTAGGGTCAGGATTTCTCTGGTGATTTGTGCCTGACCGGCCAGAGATGACAGATGCAGATCATTTTCCGTCGAATTCAAAGATACTCGGTCTAGTATAAGTGGATCCTCCGAGAGCAACGACTGAAATGCAGTTAAGTCACCGGCATTAATGGCCTCCGACAACCTCGGATACATGTTGAATGTCTCTGACAAGAACAATGTTGCGGCATCTCCAAGTTAATGGGATGGAAAGACCAAAGTATTGGTAACTAAAGAATCTCCATTAATAAAGTTTCTAATTACTGGAGAATTAGGCCATTACCATTCCTACGAGGGATTAGAATAAGGAAGCTAATGAAATCGTACAAGTCAAGAAATGAAAAGGCAATCCCATAGATTAAAGTGAACAGAAAACCAAACCCTAGAGACTAGAGAAGGAATAGAGAAATGACTTGCAGGCCTAAACTATGACAAGGATGCTGAACAAGAAGAAGGCAAGGATTCCCATGGGCTAGTAAGATGATTGGACAACACTCTACTTTGGGCTCTGCCGTTCAAATATTCCAATCCAGTAATGGAAAAGGGTCAATCAAAACTTGTATACAGGCTTCAAACCCATTTGGCATTCCAAGTTGGAGTTTTAATTGGTGATGACATTTGGATCTGGATCTGATCCGAGTTGATTGGGGCTCAAGCTTAGACTTCCTAAGCTTAGCTCAACCTGTCGGACGTATATAAATAAAATAATATTATTTTATAAAAGATTATATCATTTTTATATGTTTAATTAAAAAGAACAAAAGACAACTTAAGTCGGATCGTCTCAAGCTCACGCTCAATGTCTCTGATTAGGTCCGGCCATTGTCATCCCTACTTTTAGAGATATGAAACAGCATCGCCATTTTCAAACAACAGCACTCCTTGAAGAGCATACTCCAAGCATTCTTCGAAGCTTAACAAACACAGCTTGCTCAAGTGATTTGGTCATAATATCAGCTACTTGATCTTAACTCTTGCAAAAAACTAGATCAATTGTTCAATAGTTGCACGGATCTAGCAAAAATGATATCTAACATTAATGTGCTTGCTCCTTTCATGTAAAATTGGATTTTTAGAAATTTTAATTGTTGAAACATTATCACAATAGATAGTTGTTGGACCTTGCTGCTGATGATGAAGTGTTTCAAGCAATCTTCTTAACAAAATAGCTTGACATGAACATGTTGCTGCTGCAATAAATTCAGCTTAAGTACTTGACAATGTAACAATTCGTTGCTTTTTTTATGACCCAGATACAGCTCCAAAATTCATCATAAACACAAACCCTGATATGATTTTCCTGTCATTCACATCACCTGCATAATCATTATCAGAAAAAACCAATAAAATTTTCTTTTGTTCCAGCTGCTTAAAAATTTCCATAATCACTTGTTCCTTTTAAATAACGAAAAATTCGTTTTGTAGCAACTAGATGATTCTCGGTTGGATTTTTCATATATCGACTTATTAAACTAACTCCAAACAAAGGGGCATTTATCTTCTTTCCTCCATCTTCTTTCATCAACTTTAAGCCATACTCAGTAGGAGTACTAACTGACTTGCAGAATTCTATTTTGAACCTGTCCAAAATCTCAAGAACATATTTCTTTTGTGAAATAAAAATACTAGCTGGTCACTGCATAACTTCAATACCGAGAAAATAATGCATTAACCCCAAATCGGTCATTTCAAATTCACTCATCATACTTCTTTTAAATTCATCAATCATAACAATATCATTCCCAATATATATCAGATCATCAGCATACAGACACACAACAAGCAATGAACCATTATCTCCAAGCTTTGTAAAAAGAGTAGGTTCATGAAGACATTTCAGAAAACCTTCTTTAGCAAAATAAGCATCTATACGGCTATACCAAGCCCTTGGAGCTTATTTTAATCCATATAATGCCTTTTTTAATTTAAATACCTTTTTGTCATTACCTTTCTTCACATATCCAGGTGGTTGATCAAAATACACTTCTTTTTTCAACTCACCATTCAAAAATGCCGACTTTATATCTAATTAATAGATGGACCAGGAATTTTGGACAGCCATGGATAACACCAATCGAACAGTATCTATCCTTACAACCGGAGCGAACACTTCTTTGTAGTCAACCCCAAATTCTTGTTTGTACCCTTTCACGACAAGTCGTGCCTTATACTTGTCAACATTGTCATCTTTGTTCAACTTTGTTTTATAAACCCATTTAACTCCAATGGATTTTTGCCCCTTTGGAAGTTCTACCAACTCCCGTGTATTATTTTTCTCTATCGACCTCATCTCTTCATCCATTGCATTTTGCCACTTTAAATCTTCTACAGCTTCTTCAAATGTAAAAGGGTCACATTCTGCAAATAAAGCAAAATGTACAGTCAAATCATCATCAGATAAATTATCTCCACTTATATAATATGTCATCCAAGCAGGTCTTTTTCTTTCACGGGGTTGTATAATTTTTTCTACATCAGTAACCACTGAAATTTCACCACCAGATTCTGGTTGTTGGCCTGCATCTGGAATTTGCACCGACTGGTCAGCAGTATCGTCAATTTCATCAAAATTGATTAGTATAGGTTGGCTGCCTGTACCTTTTTCAGTCAAATTCCATGTATTTTCTTCATCAAAAACCACATCTCTATTGATTACCATCTTCTTAGTGACAAGATTGAATAACTTATATGCTTTGGAAGCTTCACTTATGCCAAGAAAAACACACTTTTCGTCCTTGTCATCCAACTTCTTCCTTTTCTCATCTGGTACATGTGCATATGCAATGCAGTTGAAAATACGGAAGTGATCTACAACTGGTTTTCGTCCACTCCATGCTTCTTCTGGTGTCATATTTTGAACAGAAAAAGTGGGATTTCTATTAACAAGTGAATGCTCCAATTTGCTGCTTTGGGCCAAAAGTTTTTCGGAACATTTCCCTTTGCCAGCAAGCTTCTCACCATGTTTAGAACTGTTCTATTTTTCTTTCCGATACTCCGTTTTGTTGTGGTGAATAGGCAGCTGTTAGTTCTTTTCTAATGCCTTGTTCACTACAAAAATCTTCAATCTCCTTCGAACAGTACTCCCCACCATGGTCGGTTTGGAGAGTTTTGATTTTTTTTCTGACTCTTTTCAACATGTTTTTTAAAGCTTTTAAATGCATTAAAAGCTGTTGATTTTGCTTGTAAGAAATAAATCCATGTTTTTCGGGTGAAATCATTAATGAAAGTAATTAAATACTTCTTACCCCCATTAGAGGATGGATTTATCGGTCCGCAAATGTCAGAATGAACAAGCTGTAACCCTTCCTTTCCTCGCCATGATTTGCCTTGTGGGAATGGAGAGCGATGTTGTTTGCTAACAACACACTCTTCACAAACTTGAGAAGGAATTACAATTTGTGGGAGACCCGATACCATATTTTTCTGCTGGAGAGTCTTTAACCCACCGAAATTCAAGTGATCGTACCAAAAATGCCAAAGCCATGACGGATTTTTTGTTCTAGTCAAGAAGCAAGATGGAGCCCTTTGAATCTTCAATGGAAACAATCTGTTTGAACTCATGGGAACAACAGCAATAACACCTCTCAAAGGATCATATATTTCACAATTACCATTTTTCGCAGTTATTTCATAATCCTTTTCTTGTAATTGGTCAGCACTTAACAAATTGCTATTCAAGTCAGGAGCATAAAACACGTTAGAAATGGTTTCAACAAAACCGTTCTTTATTTGAATGTCAATATCACCTTTTCCCATTACCCTTATCGTGTGAGAATCACCAAAGTGAATAATAGTATTAAAGGTTTCATTTAAATGGAAAAAGAGAGACTTACTGCCACACATATGATTACTGTAACTTGTGTTAACATACCAAATATCTGACTTGGGTTCTTCTTTGACATGGTAAGCCATTAATAGAGTTCCTTCTTCATCCTTTTCTGCAAAATTTGACTTCTCCCCTTTTTCTGTATCTTGAAGTAGATTGGCATAGCATTTCGAGCGATAATGGCCAAATTATGGCACCTATAACGCTCAATCATAGAGTTATCAATCGATTGATTATGTCCACTTTCATTATTATAACTTCAATTTTGTCGGACATCGTTTCTATTGCCTCGACCACCTCTATCTCTATTACCTCAACCTCTAAATCCTCGACCTCCCCTTCCTCTTCCTCTAGCACCATAGTCTGTCAACCGATCAACTGACACCTTTAGAGCTAGCTCCTCTCTCTCTTCCTTGTTCATCTTCCTGTCATGAACCATCAAAGAACTCTGTAATTCATCAAGTGCAAGTTCATCAACATCGTTAAATTATTTAATAGAACAAACAACATAATTAAATTTTGGTGTCGTGGATCGAAGAATCTTTTCCACTACAGTCACATCATCTATCCGATCACCATGAATACGTATCTGGTTCACAATCGCCATTGTCCGAGAGAAATAATCAGTAACTGATTCCCCCGACTTCATATGAAGAAATTCAAAGTTCGTACGAAGTGCTTGAAGCTGCTGCCTCTTAGCTCTTATGGTGCCCTGGTACTTTTTCTTCATGGAGTCCCATATATGCTTTGATGTATCTTTGCATAAAATGGTCTCCAAAATTGTACGATCAATGGCTTGAACACAAGTAATTCTTCGCTTTGAGATCCTTCAACTTCTTCGCTTCAATCTCAGCCCTGTGTTGATCTAACGTTGCTGCGCCTTTTGGCAGTTCTAGTATTCCTTCTGAAACAATCTGCCAATATTCTTTCGATCTCAAGAAATTTCCCATCAACATGCTCCAATGATCATAGTGACCATCTAAGCGAGGAATCGCTGGTTGAACAAAATTGTCAGAGGCCAATCACACTTTTCGACGTAACGAAAAAGCTACTGCTTTTATTCTAAACTTGACTCTAATACCACTAATAGGAAAGAACAAAAGAACTTGTCGAAAATAAATTGACAGAAGAGGATGTGCTGGGAATTTTTCTGCACTTAATTTCAAATATAAAATAGCTTTAATATAGGCATTACATCAACCGAAATTAGCTAATAAAAAGGAAACACAACTTCCACTAACTTGAAATGTGGTTGACTCCACTTCTACATAAATTCAACTTAGCAAATACTTCTAATTCCTCAAGATCAGGTCAAATAGAACCTTCCACTTTATTTTAGATAAACGGAAAACATAAATGTTAAAATAATATCAACATAAATAAGATTTGCCAACGATTGGAAACTATCAAATTTAAATTGATAAGTTGAGAAAAATAATAATTTTAAAATTTCTGATAAAAATATAATATAATATTTTATTTTAATAATTAGTCAACAAATGAATTTTTATTTTTTTCTAAATTTCTATTAAAAACGGGCGAGGAGGATGACGGATTTCTTCCATGTAACATATACCATCACCATCATTGGGAGGCAGAACGAGGGAGGTGGGGGGTGTGCGCATGCAGTCCCCACTGCGCACATTAGCTACCAACAGCAACGCGGTGGTTTCAGATCTCAAAATCAGCCGCACACTCCTCCCGCACACCAAATGCCACCCCACATATTCAATATGCCACCAAACCCCACTTTCCCCACTGCCACCGTAACCGTAACGGCAACGACAACCACAGCCACAGGCATAGCCACAACTACCCTCTCTTATCCTTCACGACTTTGCTCCCTTATCCTATACCCGTCTCCCTTCTTTTTCACTCCTCCGCTAACCTTCTTCTTCTCCTCCTCCTTAATCCTAATTTTAGTCCTAGTTCTCAATTTCCTCCACCACACGCATTGTTCCTAACCTACTTCCCCGTGATGTCCGCCGCTGGAGCTGGGTTTCCCTTTCATCACGATCCAATCCTCCCGCGCAATTCTCTTCAAGGGCTCCCTGCTGCCCCGCCCAACCCCCGCCGTCTCCCACCGCCGTGTTGGTCCCATGAGGAGACCGTTGCCCTAATCGACGCGTACCGCGACAAATGGTACTCTCTCTGCCGCGGAAGCCTCAAGGTCAACCACTGGCAGGAAGTCGCCGACGCCGTGGGGCATCGATGCCCAGCAGCTTCTCCGCCAAAGATCGCGGTTCAGTGCCGTCACAAAATGGAGAAGCTTCGGAAAAGGTACAGAACTGAGATCCAGCGGGCGAGATCTGTGCCCCTTTCGAGATACACTTCCTCTTGGGTTCACTTCAAGCGTATGGATCTTATGGAAAAGGGTCCACAAGCGAAACCGGACTATAACACAGAGAGTGACGCTGAAGGTAACGATGACGAGGAAGAACATAAGGGCTTTTACGTGAAGAATTTCAACAATGTTTCTCCAATTACTCCTATCAACACTATTCACAATCTTTATGGCAATTGCAATCCAAACCAAACTGGCAGTTTGACTGGGTTTAGAATCAGAGTACCTACCGCCACTGGTGTGAGTATTGCACATCCTGGACCGAATTTTTACACTAAATTTGAGCAAAGTTATGTTGTGAAACCCAGTTTGAGTGGTGATTATGGTGCTAAGGTTGATTATAAGAGTGGGGCTGTGAAAGAAAGCGAAGAGATGGGGAAGAAGAGGCAAAGAGAGGCAATGGAGGAGATGGTGGGTGCGATTAAGCTTTTGGGAGATGGGCTTGTGAGGGTGGAGGAAATGAAGATGGACATGGCGAGAGAGATTGAGAGTATGAGAATGGAGATGGAGATGAAGCGAACAGGGATGGTTCTGGAGTTGCAGCAGAGGGTTTTTGAGGGTTTTGCTAAAGCTTTCTCGGACAAGAAGAGTAAGCAGAAGTCCAAGAACATGGGATCATCGGACGCCTCATAGCTAGGTAGGTAATGGATTTGCTTTTGGACAAGACACCGATGTGCTTAGTTGGGTGGTTTGACTTTGAATTTTGAGTATTTGTTTGTTCGAGTGTTAGCATTCAGGAAGACATTTAGACTTGGATTGGTGGAGAAGGAACTCAGTATCTATAATTCCAAGAACATAGGAATTTGATGGCTTCAAATATCGTATAACTACATCATTTGTGGATTGAAATTTTAAGATACTGCCAATCTCTTGGATGTTTGGTTTAGTTAACCAATTTGGGATTTGTAAATGTGATTTCTTGTTTAAGACATAAGAAGAATGATAAGATGTATTTTGTAAGAAAGAATAACGTATAAATCATTTGTTGTTATAAATTATTTAATGACTTACTAATTAAAGAAAATGCCTTATGATGTTGCTAAATCAGACTGAAAATTAAACAAGTGAGAAATATTTTAAAATTTATATTAGAAATTAAAATAGTAGCAAAGAATTTAAGGTTTAAAAGTATATAACGGATATTAAATCATTATAAAATTAAGATAATAAATAAAATTAAAAAATTTGAAATATAATTAAAAAAATTATATTTAATTATTGAAAATTTTAAAATTAAATTATTAAATAAAAATTTATTAATTTATTTTAATTTATAAGAAATTATTAATTTATAAAAATTAATCAATTAATTAATAAATTGATTTATTTTTAATAATGATTAATAAAAAATTTGGCATTTTTAAAACTTTATGATTAGAATTAGATGAGCTTTTAAATTATTAGTTAAAAGTTTAGCATCAAATATAAAAATATTTTATGCAGGATTAAACCAGCTTTTTTCAAATGATAAAAAATTAAAGAGAATCTTTTGGGAATTGAACCCGACGTGAATCGAACACGCAACCTTCTGATCTGGAGTCAGACGCGCTACCATTGCGCCACGGATCCTAGTTAGTTCCGGTCTCGCGCAAAAAGATTAAAGACTCATATATTCATCGCTGGCAGTGGAAGTTGTTGTAATCAATTCCTGCTAAGTGACGTAGAGATAGAAACAAGAACAGGAAATGAATGACGAGAAAAATGGTGTGGATAATGATTAGTGACTTTTCATTAGTGAATAATGAACAATGAATCATTGCATCTAACACCGTTATATACACACAAATCTAAGATCCTGACGAGCCCGCGACGGTCTTCATTCTCCGAAGCCGCAGGCGAATATGTTTTTCCAAGACACCCAACGTTAATGTTGCCCCATAGCTCCCATCCGATGGGAAGCTGAGCAATTTTCTCCCCAACTCCTGTGTCTTCAGGTAGTACATAACCAAACACCGTGTAAGCCCATTTCCAGTCATTATTTGCTAAGCTGATAAAGAATTCTAGGCCTGAGACAATCCATGCAACCGAACCTCTTCTTATAGATGATTATCCCAACTGCTTGCAGTGTCCCTTGAGCAAGTGCAAATGGGGGGCCATATGAAGCCTGCAGTAAGATTGACGAATCTGTAACTTAACGGTCGACCTTACGGAGCCAACCATATAACTCTTATGGGGCCGACTAGGTGGTCATCATTTCAATGGTCTGTACGGCTGTTACGACTAACACAGTATACCTTTGTACACCAACATATAATTTAAGATGAGCAGTGCCTTATATGTTGGACCGGAATGTATAATAAGCAGGGGTAGAATAAGAGATGGTATTGATCGAGGTTACATTTTGGACATGGTTTCCATCTGAATCCCAAGACTGTCCTCGGCTTTCTCAACGATAAATTGGCAACCCACGGAATGACTCAGCTTCAACATTTCAACGATAAAAGAAACAGTGTGTGGAGCACAGTCAGGCAATTGTTAGAAATGGATCCCTCTTCACACAGGAGGGACGCCACAGTTGATCAACAATTGCAACACAATAGTTGAAATAAATGAAAACAAGCAGCTGCTTTCACGCGGAAGAGTGCTTATATAAGGTATTCCCTACTTTATACCAAAAAACAATAAAATATAAAGAAAAAAATCAGAGCATTGTTTTATCTAAAGTTAGGAAATATATTCCTAAAAGGATTACTGAGTAATAAAATAATAAGGTTGGTATTTCTAAGTTAGGAAACACCTTGTGAGCTATTATTTTGGTTTATCTCTGTATACTTACTATTTGTAATAGTGAAAGAATTATTCTGAATTTTGTCTATAAACGTAGCCCAAAATTAAGAGTAAACTACGTTAAATATTCTGTGTTCATTTTATTTATTTTATTTTTCTTTTTTCACAAAATACACCCACTATCCTCAACACTAATAACTTCAAATATGAGTATCCTTATAAAATAAACCTGAGTTCTTTAGAAGGGTGAAAAAGGCAAAGCTTGTTCTTCAGCACACTAGAATTGTGGATTACATTATTCCTCAAGAGGCTAAGACCATAATAAGAATGAAAACTTGATTATCTTATTCGACTTGAATTGTTATAAACCCCTTCTGCCTGCCCCAAAATGCAGGATAACAAGATTAGAACCATAAAAGCTGCGATTACAAAGATTCACAAGTCAAAATGCAAGAAAAAGTGTGTCAATCTTTGGACCAATGACAGAAGGGTGTTAATTAGAAAAGGTTACAATAGCAAACAAGCTTAGCAAGTAAGTAATCTTATTGGCAGATTATGTTCATGGATGGGACACAAAACACAGAAAAAATCCCAAAAACATGTGAAACAGAGGTCCTGATAGAACAGAACGCTATAATTTGCGGTTAAAGTCAGCTGTGATTAAAGATGAACTGCTCTGTACTTTAATCAACAACAGTAACAGATTAGTGGAAGATGTTCAGTAAGGTAACCGAAGTATAAAAGAGGAGAGGAAGAAGATGATGCTTCTAAGTAAACGGATGACCTTATATCTTGCAATAGTTTACTAAATCCAGCTTATAATGTAGATAATTGTAATTATGTTGCAGCATATAAAAGCACAACGACTTCATAATCAGCCAATTTTACCGAAACAATGAAATCATATCCACAATACTAGCCATTGAAAGAAGAAGAACAATCCAATTGCACATGTTGGGAGTATGCACATGGTTGACTTGAATCTCACAAGAAAAATAAGCCTTGGGCACAAAAGAATTTGACAAACCAACATATATAAATCTGTCCAGGAAAACTTCTATCAAACAAAGAATTTGTCCTAAACCTTTCAAAGTCATAGGAAAACAATAAGGAAACTATATGGTTAACCAATATCTATAACAAAGAGCTGATAGCTCATGTAAGTTTCCTCTGGTCTATTAAGACAAAGATGAAAAGATATATTTGATTTCTTCTTCATCACACTAAAGTATAAAGTAATATACTTCCATGACCACAAAGCAAGAAAGTTTGCTCTTTAGCTGCAATTTGGTGGACGCAAATACCCATTCTCTTGTTAGGCTTAGCAATCCTATGGTTTGTTTCCACCTAGCAGGAATAAAGATGATGATCTTCCTGAGTCATTTTTCTAAAAGAGGATATTTATACATTACCATCATATAGCTCAAACAAAGAGGGACAAAGAAAACTTGCGGTTCATTTTCAGGTTTTTTGGTGCATCCACGCTCAATTTGAGGTTATGGGAAATATAGAACAGTTAAAACAATACCCCTCTGTTTCCAAAAACTAGACCAGAAGTCCACATCACATGATTGCCTGGGTCTCGCATGGCAGGGTCCCAGGAGGCCGTCTGTTTCTTCAGCCAGCATTAATGAAAAATAACTTTGTTTTCGAGTGCATCCTTTAGTTTTATTTTATTTTTATTTATTTATATATTTATTGTAATTTTATTTATATAATAATTTAAAGTACCAATTTTATTTATTTACTATTTAACCTGCATCACTCTTTTATTATCACATCTATATGTAGATTTATAGAAAATAACCTCTCTACTATATAAGGGTAAGGTTGCATATTATTAGATCTCCTCAAATTTCGCTTTATTGGGAGATTTTGAACTAAATGTGATGATGATGACTTATGACTAAAAGTGATTCCTTTAATTACGTATTAAAATAATAACAAAATTTATATTTTAATCAATATTTTTAAAATAGAAGTTAAACAGTTAAAATTTATAAAACGATTAAAAATTTCATAAAATTAAAATTTAAAAAAGATAAAATTATCTTTACGAAAGTTTATATTTTAATTTATAAAAAAGATTTTATTTTAATTTATAAAACTAATTAATTTATAGAAATTGATCGATTATTTAATAAATTGAACAATTTTTAATAATAAAATTATTAAACTAAATCAAACTTAAAAATTTAAAATTTAAACAATCATTCACCTGATTAAAATTTTAAAGAATTGAAAATTTCTAAAAAATTTAGACTTTAGAATCTATTATGTTTAATAGTTATACAGTGACTTCAGGTGCTCAGGATGTTCGTGTGCAACTTTCCCCTTAGCCTCTTTTAGTTTGCTTCTTCTAGTCGTGTAATTCTTAGTTCGGCTTTTCCCTGGATGATAGTTGCTTTCCTTGCTTCTGTTATCCTTGAATAGTATTTTCTTGTCATGATTTGATTGCGACTAGGCTGGCTGTGTCTCCATCAGTACTTATAATTAGACTTTTTGTACATATTTTTCTTTTCCATAAAATTCTTCTGATTTATCAAAAAAAAAAAAGTTATACAGTACCATCTTGTTTTCTTTTCCTTTCTAAATTGTGCAATTTGTTATGTAATCCGAATCTTAAAATATTTCATTTCAGAATGTTTCAATTGATTACAAGCTGA
>JANIJH010015998.1:0-12004 GCA_024520975.1 Erythroxylum areolatum | reverse complement strand
ATTGTGTGTGTCTATTGGGGTGAATGAACAAGGGTCTTCTACCATCAAGCTCTCTTGCAAGGTTTGTATTGTTCTCTATTTGATAGGTTTTCCTGGAGCATGGAAATGGTGCAAGTCCAAATGCCAAGTGTTGGAGGTATGTTTTCATTATCTTGTTATGCTCTAAATAAAATGGATCTTGGTTGTTGAATGTGGTTTAATGTTGCATTTATATTAGCAATATTTGCTTAACTTTGAGGAGTTACTAGGTGTGTTCCTGCTATAATTACACCTACAAAGAGGTCCAAACTTTAGGGAATGACCATAGAGTAAAACTTGTAACTTCTAATACAGAATTGTAAGTGGAAATGGAAGGTCAATATGTCTGCAATTGAATATATACGATTATATCTGATTGCATGAGCCAAAGCCCCTATATTTTAATGCAAATATATCACCCTTGAAGTTTCTTCCAATGTTGAATTGCATATGGTCTTTGACCTGCCAAGAAATGTGTAAGAAAAATATTCATTTGAAGATAACAAGATAGAATCGAAATATACTTGCATTACTAATCAACAAAAATTATTTATGAATTTTTTGTTTTAATTAACAAGATAAAAGACTTGTAAAATCTCAAAACTTGCAAAACTCTTTCTACATTTTTTTAGTGATTTTAAATCACTTATCCTTTTGATAAATCATTTGGCTACGTTTTATTTGATAATGGTTTTGTAAAACGTCGCAAAAAGGTAAGCTTTTGGTGACCCTTTGTAATAATCGTCGCAAAAGGCTCATCTTTTTGTAACGTTTTAGCATTTTCCTTGTGTTTTTGAATCTTCATGAAAAGCTGGACTTTTGGTGACGAATTTTTTAAATCGTCACTGAAAGCTTAAATAACTAAATCACTTTCTTATTTATAATTATAAATTTACTAACTTTAACTTGATCATTTTGTGATTAAACATCATAGCTAAGAAAAATCAAATTGAATATTATTGACAATGATTCTAAGTGTAAAAACAAATTTAGCTACCAAAAATGTCAACCCATTTCAATAATTTATGAAACTATAAACTCAAAACTAATTATCATCACATAGATTTATACTTGTTAATTTTATCTTTAAATTACATTATTTGACAATTTTATATGGTGTCACAAAATTTTCAAATAGTTTTAACATGAAGTTTGTAATATAAAGATCATATATGAGTCTTACAAAAAAACAATAAATATTGATACGTAATAAGTAATATAATATAATAATATATGATAAGTAATACGAGATTTTAATGAAAAGTTTAATAATTCTTACAGACAAAACAATAAATAGAACTTCACGCTTATTCTATCAAAGGAAAAGAAATAATTATTTTTCTGGATTCCATGAAAAGACCCATCCTAGAGTTTCCTTTCCAAAATTTGAGTGAGCCTTCGTGACGACCACATAATAACTCTCCAATCGATGTCTAACTTAACTGAAGAGTTTCCACAAAGCCAAGCTATTCAACTATTAAAAACCTTTTATGCTTTAACTTTTACAAGTACAGGACATAGTGGGAATTTTTCTTTTCAAAACATTTTATTAAAAATTTCGACAGCATAACGACTACTTTTATACGATTCCCAAATTTCAAAAACCTGTGTAACACATTTTTAAACATTTCTATATTCACACCAATTTCTCAACTATAAATTATGGACTTCAAGTCCATTCACTAGAAACCCCAAACAAATAATTCTTAATAATCACTACAATAAACTTTAAAAAGCTAAAACATATTCAAGCATTTCATTTAAAAGCCTTTACAAACATCCATTCTTTAGACAAATATATATATCAAAATGACAAAAGCACGGCAACACTGACAATACAACTAATCTTGTGACAAAGTCTCAATTACTGTAGCACCTATATGCATACCTGGCGTGGGTTGTTTAAAAATATAAAAATAAGGATGAGCTAAACGAGCTCAGTGAGTGTAATCAGTTTACTAAAAGGTAACTTTTTATAACAACATAACTAAAATATTACATACAATCATAAAGCTTATGGTAAACATTTTTCATACAATTTGTTCGTGCATCATCAAATCTGGTAATAACATAACATTTTGTAAAATACAATTTTAATTTTTCTGAAATACTATTTCAAAATTAAACTCATAATATAAAATTTTCTATTTTCTATTTTCCTTTTTCCTTAAACAATAAACAGTAGTGGCAATAAGTTTTCTGAAAACTTTAATATTAAAAAAATCCAACCACTAGCATTGATACCATACGATACCTCTCAAATCACTTTTAACATAAATAGTGGCGACATTACTATTTTCGTGACTTTGCTTACTCAACATACCACAAGTTTTTTTACCATACGATACACTAGGCATAAATTCATAGAGCTAGTTCTGCATCACTTACCCGCGACTGGTTAACTACTATATAGAAAGTTGGTTCTAAATCCCTTACACGTAACAAGTTAACCGTTATAGACTAGTAGTTACGAAGTTGGTTCTACATCGCTTACACGTAACAAGTCATAGAGCTGGTTCTATATCGCTTACCTGTAATAGGTTAACCACTATAAATATACTATATAATAATGTGTATAAAGCCTAGCGGCGTACCATAGGCAAAAGCAACTTTTACATTTATAACTCATCTTATTTTCTAAATCAAATATGGGAGGATTCATAATTAAATTATTTCAATGTAACTCCCAATCATATAAAATTTAACTTTCAAATTAAAACTCATATATTTCCAAATCATACACTTATGCTAGCAATATTCACTTGGAAAATATCATTTGCATAAAACTCAATATAAATATTCATTTTATGATCAAATGAAAACCAATTGCATAAACTCAATTTAAAGAACACTCACATGTCATCAATTCTTTTACAAAGAATTAAGTCATATAAAGCAGTTAAAATCACTCACAAATTGCTAGTCTCCATACATAGAACCCAATTGCATAAAATCAATTTAAAGAATACTCACATGTCATCAATTCTTTTGTAAAGAATTTAGTCATATAAAATAATTAAAACATATTCACAACTTGATAGTCTCCATAAATAGAAATCATTTGCATAAAATCAATTTAAAGAATACTCACATATCATCAATTCTTTTGCAAAGAATTAAGCCAAATAAAACATTTAAAAAACACTCACAGTTTTGCACACTTATTACCAAGCAGACTCACGCGTTCAATGACTCTCCTTTACCTACACAAAATGCATTTTATTTAGGCATTTATTTCCAAATTAGGAAATAAGGCATTAAAACTATATATTTGGTTTAACCGAACTTGAAATTTGTATCTAATCGTGTAACATGCATGCTAATCATATTTCTACTTACTTTTGTAAACAAACCTATTGGTCACTATTTCCAAATCTAACTTCAAAACTCATTTATACCATATTTTATCAATTCTAACTTACCAATTCCTTCAAAACACAATCTCACCCAATTTAATTCACCATATCACATTTATGCATGATGAGTTAAAGTTATGACCCATGTATAGAATCCATACCTCTAATTGTTCCTTAATTTTTGCACACTAATCGTTCAAATTACGTTTTGAGATATTCTAGACATTTGCCCCTATGTCTCTAGTTTCTATATCATAAAAATTATTCCATTTCAACTTCCAGATCCTGAAAAATGACCAAATATCACAAGCTGGTTCAACACAGGGGAAATATCAGGTTACCACTTTTGATCTCAAATTTCAATATGATTAATCCTGAATTAGTTCTCAATCTCTTTTAGAATTTTTAGTACTATGTCTTCAGTTTCAGTTCCAATTAGGATCACTCAATTTGGAGGTCTGTAATCCGAGTTATGGCTAAAACATTCGAACTGGTTCAAACTAACCTAAGACAGAATTCTACTACAAGTTCTTATCTTGTCATATTCAATCAATTTTATATAAAGAAATACCAAAGTAACACTAAGAAACCACTGATCTTAAACACATCTTTCTCACTCAAATCAAACCCATAAAAATCATAAATTTAGGCTAGGAAAACTTACCACTTTCTTTAAATCTTTTGGGCAATTGAAGAATATTTAGTCTTGATTAAGCTCTCTACAAATCAAGCTCCAAAACATATCAAAAATCAGTTGCACTCTCCTCCTTCTCTCCTTAGCCGAAACTTCACTCTTTCTTCTCTTCTTTTTCTTCTTTTTTTCCACTCTCACGTGCACTCTCCATTCACTCTTACGATTATTTTTAAAGAATGAAGCAAATGTTGCTTTTATACTCATTTAATGGATTACACATGTCACCTTCTTATTTGTGATCTCTAATAACTCATCAAAAACAAGTCATCATCTCATTGGTCATCTCAATGACTAATTAATCCACAAATATCATGTAAAAAAACCAAATTGCCCTTAATTAGTGCAAAATTATCAAATTATCCTTTAATACATTTAATTGATCAACTAACCTAATTAAATCCTAAAAACATTCCACAACTGTCTTATTTTCAAATTGACCATGAAATACTCTAATTAGGGTCAATACTTATTGGTTGGATGTTTTTAAAAATTTTGAACGAGTTTAAAATCATCAATACTTATTTTTTTCCAAAAAGGTATTTTAGTCTAATAATTTTAGATTACCCGAATTCTATTAAAAAAACTTATGTTTTGACCCAGTTCAATTCCTATGGACTCCAATCCTAATTCTAGAGCTTTTCGTCATATTTTGAAATTATTCGATAACTTTTTGATTGCCAAAAGAATTTCAGATTGAGTCTGAAAATTATCATATGTCACTGAAATCGTTCAAATTTCATTCAAAAGTATCATCTAAATCTCTAAAGTATATTTCGAGGTTTTAAAACTCGTTTGGACTTATTCCATAGCATTTTGAAATTTTCAAAAAAAATTTGAGAAATTTTCGATCTAGTCCTGAACCATCTCTAGTCTATCCGTGATCTCCGCTATAACCTCAATAATACATTTAAATGCTTAAATTACTATAGTATACTATAAATAGAGCATATTTTATAAAATGCATGTGCAATATAGTACACAATACAATAATCGAACTAGGACATTACATTCTAAGTGACATGAGACTTGACAAATAAGGTAAAGGAGTTCCCTATGTCTGGATTCCCAAGAAGGCTCCTTGCACATTCAAAAGCATCAATTGAAACAGTCAAAGATCTTCCCCTAGATGTTGGTTTATTGACACCATCTTCCAATAACTTTTTGGCTTTATCTAAACTAACAAAAGAGACAGTGAATGATTCAACAGTCTAGAACTTAAATAACTAAATCAAACGATATAATGAACTCAAATTTGAATACATGCATACTCGATTGAACAGATATGTTTTTACAATTGACAACTGTTCCTAAACAATTAATTTGACTAATCTTATACAAACCATGGGACATTGCCACCTCCTTCATTTTCATCTATGTTCTCTTGAAGATTTAAGGAAGCTTTACGTAACATATAGTATATATAATCAAACATTCATCTAATAGCTTCCTAACAAAGTGAGATACAGATAATAAAGAAAGAGAGATAATTCAGATTATACTAAAAATCCTGAAGAAGAAGATCAGCCATTGAAGGTAAGATGTGATTAGACTTTGATGAGGAGATTTGTTATGCATCAATATGTTCTTCAGAAGGGAGAATTTTGCCACATTCCTCCCATAAAAGCTCATTTCTGTCATTAGAAACTAGTGGCCACATCGATATTTAGTGAAATTTATATATGTAAACAGTTTTATTTTGAAAATTCAATAGAAGACTTCTTATCTGAATGTTCCAACATTCTATCAATGTTAATTTTGTGATCTATTGACTAAGACTACTTCATATGATAAGCTTGAGAATGTTAACTGTGTATGTACTATATTTAGAAGATGCATAATTAAGTGTGCTTTCCTTTAAAGTCAGTATTCTAAAAAAAATAGTTGGATCCTTGAGCCACTCATTAGATATAGAGAGAGCTACTATCTGGAATTCAAAATAAAATGAAATACAGAAAAAAAAAAAATAAGGCCAACCCTAAGTAATGGATAAGATGCAGAAATCACACAGAAAACAGATGCAAGAAATCCAAGAAGATGAACAGATCAACTTTAAAGCAATTAAATAAAAATTTACAAAAAGGGAAGACTTACCTAAAGAGTTTAACGAAGACTGGGGATTGAAGTTGTCTCTCCAAAACAAGACCCCTATAACCTGTAACTAGTAGTTCGAAATTTAGATTAAGCAAGAAGACACTGAGTTAGTAGCAAAGAATTAAGTAATTTCATACCTCAAGGTTAGCTTTCACCTAGGATGAGAGTGATATGTGACTCCTCCAAGAGAAAGCTAATGACTGCCAATCACAGAACAATGACCAAAGGTAAAAAGAAGAAGAAAAGGTGAGAAGCAAGACAGAGACCCATACATGGCAACTTGACTAGCTCGGAGAAGATCACTGTAAGATCCTATTTCAATTATTGTATTGTGTAATGTGTTGTAATGCATTTTATAGAGTATGCTCTCTTTATGATATACTAGAGTAATTTAAGCGTTTATATGTATTATTGAGGTTATAATGGAGATCACGAATAGACCAAAAATGATTCTGGACTTGACTGAAAATTTCTCAAAAAATTTCCTTGAAACTTTGAAAAGCTGTAGACTAAGTCCGAACGAGCTTTAAAAAGCTCTGAAATGTTCTTTGAGGATTTAGAAGACACTTTTAAATGAAAACTCGACAATTTTGATGAATAGTATTTTTAGATAAATAGTGAAATTTGATTAATAGTATTTTTTGCTAGAATAGTGATTTTTGTATTAGAGTTTAATGTCTAGAATTGAAATTTTCTAGAATATGTATTAGAGTTTAATGATACTAAAACAGATCGAAAGAATTTTGATTGGATGGATTTCAAGAATTTCAAAAGTTTAGGACTAAAAATGCACTTTTTGGATAATAATGGGTATTAAGGATTTTAAACCCATTTGAAAATTTTATAAAGCATCCAATCATTAAGTATTGACCCTGATTTGAGTATTTCATAGTCAATTTGATGATAAGATGGTTGTAGTATATTTTGGGATTTAATTTGGTTAGTTGATTAATTAAATCCATTAAAGGGTGATTTAGTCTTTTTGTATGCATTAAAGGGTAATGTAGTATTTTTATAAGAAGTTAGTCGATTGATCAGTCATTAAAAGAGAACCAATAGGAAGGTGACATGTGGAATCCATTAAATGAGTATGAAAAACATAACTTAAGATATTTTGCTTCATTCTTTTAATGTAGCCATGAGAGTGAATGGAAAGGGCACATTAGAGTGGAAAAAGAAGAACAAAAGAAGAGAGAGAAAGGTGAGTTACAGCTATTGACGAGAGAGAGGAAGGAAGAGAGAGAGAAAAGAGAGAAAGGAGAAGTGGGGTTCAATTATGGCTATGGAGAAGTGACCCAAAGCATTTTTCATGCTCTTCTACCTCCAACCAAGCATCCAATAAGGTTCCACAGCCATCCAAGTGAAGATGAAGAAGAAAATGGGTAGGTACGTTTACATGCTTTGGTGAAAATTTGGGTTTATTGTGTTATAGTTTAGATTTGGTTTTGATGGTGTGATTTAGACCCTTTTGATGTAATATCAAGGTTTGATTGCATTGGAAGCAATTGGGAGAAGAAAAATCAACAAAACTAACATATGGAGCTTTGGTCAAAGGTGAGATCTATTGTCTAAAGTGTTTTATGTTGTTATTTGATGATTTAAAATTAATGAATGGCATTAGGAAGTTAGTTTATTGATGAAAGAATGGAAGAAAAACCATGGAAACGATTATATGAGTTTTCAGTTATAGTTAGGGTTTTTAATGTATTATGATCCAAAATTCTACTTTGATGTTTTATAATGTTCGTAGCATGATTTTGATGATAATGAAGTAAAGAAATAAAAAATGAATTGAATTGGAATTGGTTTTGGTTGAAATTCAGCATAAAGTGCTTGATTTCGTAAAAAATTTGCTAATGAAATTTTATGGCTTAAATCTGTGTACTAAAATGTCATAAAATTGAATTTAGATTGGTTTTAAGTGTTAAAAATTATATGGAATTGAATTGGAAAAGTTTAATGTTAAATATGTTAAGTTTAACCTTAAAGGCATTTTTGGTGTAAAAGCACGATTATGATGTCATGACCATGTGAATGTGATTAAGGATGGTCATTAAGTGTATTTATGGTATTGGAATTATTAAATGAAGTGTTATGCTATTATTTGGAGAAAAATTAGTATATGAAGTGTATGTCAAAAGTAATGATATTGACTTAGTTTATAGTGTATTTGGTTAGAAAATGTATTAAGGAATTGAATATATTTGTATAAGGTTTATGGATCAAAAATGAAGCCAACTGAAGGATTTCAAAGTGGTGACATCGAAACTAGCAAATTGTGAGTGTTCTTTAAATTGATTTTTACGTAAAAGGTTTTTTTAACTTTAATATGAAATGAACATTTATGTTGAGTTCTATGTGAGTGTTTTTCGTGTTCTTTAAATTGATTTTTACGCAAAAGGTTTTTTTAACTTTAATATGAAATGAACATTTATGTTGAGTTTTATGTGAGTGTTTTTCAATTGTTTTATATAAATAAATTCTTTGTAAAAGAGTTGATGGCATGTGATTTTAACTTATGCATTAAATTGTATGATTATGAGATTAAAAGAAGTTGAAAATTTAAAACATAAGATTTTGCAATTTCACGATCGTACAAGCCCCTATAATTGATTTTCAAAAATTTTATGAGTTGCTTTTTAGCCATGAAATGGTTTAAGTTTTATGCCAAAAGTTGAGTACTAAAAACAATGATTTTGTGTTTTTAGCCTAAGGTTAAGCTCATTACATGTAATTATAACGATCAGAGTATTCTAACCATGCATGACAGTGTCTGGGGGACATCAGTTACTAACAGCAAGTAGTATTGTGTCTCTTAGTAATCCAGTAAGTTGCCCTCTGCAATAAAGAGCTAGCCAAAATTTTTCATGGGTAAGCTATGTAGAACCAACTCTGTTACTTGTTATGAGCAAGCGATGCAAAAATAACTTCGTAATAACCAGTTTATAGTTGTTAACCTATTACAGGTAAGCGACGCAAAACTAGCTCCGTAACTAGTAGTTAACTAGTCGCGATTAAGTGATGTAGAGCCAGCTTCATGACTTTATGCCTAGGGTACCGTATGGTTATTTTAAAAGTAATTTAAGAGACACCGTATGGTACCAATTCTAATGGATGGCTTATTTTCAGTATAACAGTTTTCAGAAAAATTATTACCATCACTATTTATTGTTTAACAAAAATGGAAAATGGAAAATTTTATATTATGAGCTTAATTTTGAAAAAACATTTTAAAATAGTATTTCAGACAAATTAAAATTGTGTTTTACGAAAATTTGTGTTATTACCATATTTGATGATGCAATTGTTATGGCAAATGCTTTACCATGAGCTTTATGATTGTATACGAATATGATAGTTTTTTAGTAAACTGATTACACTCACTGAGCTTGTTTAGCTAACCCTTATTTTTATGTTTTTAAACAAACCACCTCATATATGCATATAGGTGTTGTAGTAATTAGGACTCCATCGCAGGATTAGTTATCTCATCGTGTGTTGTTATGCTTGTGTTATCTTTGTTATGTATGTGTTTGCTTGAAATTGTGTTAGTTGCTTGTACATATGTTTTAAATTATTTTGGAAAGGTATAAAAGCGTGATTTTGTACATAATTGTGGGGTTTTAAATATATTTTTCTTAATGAATTACAAGAGCTTTGATCCTCAATGATGTTTTTAAAATGTTGAGAATTGTATATTTGTGATTGCCTGTAATGTAGAGCTGAGGTCTCATTCCAAAAGTTGAGATGGGTATCAAATAATAGAAGTGTTTTAAATTATGTTATACAGGTCTCAGAAATTTGGGAATCTAATTAAAGTAGCTATTATGTTGCAATATTTTTATATAAAAAAAGTTCCCCACTATTTTCCGCACTTTTAACTTTTATAGTATAAAAGGTTTTTAACAGTTGAACAGCTTGACTTTAGGAGAAACTTTCGGTTGAGTTAGATATCGATTGGAGGGCTACCGTGAAGTTACTGGGAGGGCTCCACTCAGGTTCTGAAAGGGGAACTCTAGGATGGGTCCTTTCAGGTCGTCTCTATACGTTTTATGATTTCATAATGTGTTTTTACATTGCTTTTATGAACAGACAAAACATCAAAATCAAAGTCATAATCCAAAACACTTACTCATTTTTGATATTTCCCAAGAATAGCTAATCATAAGCAAAGAGAAATAAATTTTAAAAAACACAACAAGGACTCAAAATTCATTGCTTCTACTTGTGATCAATCAACAATCATCATCTTTAAAAACTGAACAATCTAAAGGTAGACTTGATAAAACGTGCTTAAGTAGGATAAGTTCATGGGTACACTCAAATATCATTCATGATCATAACACTCCACAATTTTGTATATCATTTTATTTCTCCACCATTAAGATTCACATGCATAATCACAAATCAAAGGACTTTTCAATGTTGTAATATAGGCAAGGGTAAGGTGAGATATATTTAGATAATGTAGCATAAAAGCCATTAAAGCTAGTGAAATAAGAAAAACATTCAATATACCACCAAGCGCAAAAACCAAAACTCACTCACAATTTTGTTCTATGATGAATGGAAAAACTATGCTTCATAGATCAAATTCAAGCTCTCATACCAAAAACCACATGAAGCATAACTAATTAGAACAAATCACTCATAAAAGTTGATGATAAACAATATGTTGAAACTATAAGGAGTGATCCTCTAAAATAACATCTACTGCATATGCAATAACTCAAATCACCCATTCAATACAACTTTAAGAGGAGCAACTAATCATGAATAACTTTTTCAAAATAAATGTATTTCCTCCTCGATACTTTTATTTAATCATATAGACAACTTTAGGAGGAGATGTTAATCATGAATAACTTTTTTAAAACAAATGTATTTCCTCCTCGATACTTTTATTTAATCATATTTTTTCTTTCTTTCTTTTTTTCCTTTTCTTTTTTTTTTTTGCTTTTCTCTTTTTCTTTCTTTTTCCCCTTTTTTAAAAAAATTGATAGAAGCTACATCAACCTTATCATCCATTGACAAGACATAAAATGACATTTCAACGATTATAACTAACCCAACAAATATGTATACCCCCATACTTACACTCTTATACATCCATAATCATTAACAATCAACAAATGCTCCACTAGCTTTAAGGCTTGGGTAGGACATTTAGTTAGGTTTAAAGCATGTAATGTTGTTAGCATAAAAAAAGGCTAATAAAGCTCAAGGGGCTTAACAAATGAAAAATTCACATGAAGAGATAAACTATTTAGCTAATGTAATTTATAAAAAGAAAGAATGCCTATATCATTTTCATATTAATGCATGTGATAAAAATGTGATCTTCAATAAAAAATCATTTTATTATATATAATATTTGTTTATGTGTGACCTTCATGACATGTACATCTTAACTTTTCTTTATGGAATGATTTCAAACATCAGTTCTCATCTTTGAAGAACTTTTATTTTCGTGTAAAAATTATTTCTTCATTTAAATGAGACACATTAACTCTTATAGGTGACTAATTTGAATTTTCCATTTAATTGGACTATGTCAAAGGGTTTGTTTCTTCCATTTGAAACAAATATAGACAATAAAAATAGAAATAATATATTGTGAATTGTAAAAGACATTTAAGATTGTTACATTATTTTGTTAGAGTAATAAATTCAACTTTAAAGATGGCAGCAAGATAAAAATCGATGAGAAAAATATACACAATATTATATTAAAAATGATGCCATTTTTAAGAAAGCAGGAAAAAAATTGTTGGACCAATGGTGGTTAACAAATTAAATCCCTTTATGTTTTGATAATAATAAAATATATAGAATTAGTTAAGAA
>JANIJH010015903.1:0-12008 GCA_024520975.1 Erythroxylum areolatum | reverse complement strand
AGAGAAGCGATGGCACACAGGTCGGTCAGCTGGGATGGACTTTTGAGGATGACTTAGGATAGATGCTTATATCAGTTCCCTTTTTGGTTTTGCTTAGGGGACTGATAGACTTGTCTATTATGATATTGGATGACTGTACCAGATTATCATTTTGGATTTTAATTTACTGATTTTTGTTATATTGTGGTTTAAATTATTGCGATGCCATGTGGATTATTAGCGAAATGTTCTGGTAGTGCACCTTTATCATGGGATACGTGTCAGAGCGTCCTGCGGGCGTCCTGATATGTACCCTACGATGAGGGGGCGCTACAAAACACGTCTGCAAGCGAGAGGCTTCCATATCCTTATAAGGCATGCTTCGTTCTCCTCTCTAGCCGATATGGGATACCCCTAAGTATCCACCCCCCTCAGGAGGCCCAGCGTTCGCGCTAGCATATCGCTCGGGTACTAGCTCTGATACCAATTGTAGGACCTCGACCTCTCGGGCCTTGCGTCCTGGCCCTCACGATTTTGTTTTCCAGGACTCCCCAGGAGGTCACCCATCCTGGTACTGCTCTGGCCCTAGCATGTTTAACTTCGGAGTTTTGATGGGATCTGGTGTGTTAGGGCATGGAAAACATGTCTGCAAGGGAGAGATTTCCACATCCTTATAAGGCATACTTCATTCTCCTCTCCTGCAGATATGGGATACCCCTAAGTATCCACCCCCCTCAGGAGGCCCAGCGTTCACGCTGGCATATCGTTCGGGTACTGGCTCTGATACCAATTGTAGGACCTAGACCTCTCGGACCTCACGTCCATAGGGCCTCGCACCAACCCACTGCAAATATTTTCCGTTTGGGGTCTCGGCCTCTAGGGCCTCGCGCCCTCACGGTTTTGTTTTTCTAGGACTTCCCAGGAGGTCACCTATCCTGGTATTGCTCTGGCCCTAGCACGTTTAACTTCAGAGTTTTGATGAGATCCGGTGTGTTAGGGTATGGAAAATGTGTCTGCAAGGGAGAGATTTTCACATCCTTATAAGGTATGTTTCGTTCTCCTCTCTAGCCGATATGGGATACCCCTAAGTATCAGATAATTATGGCTAATACCAGATGTATAAACAATGATTTCAAATCCAGAGGTTAATCGTTTCGAAGTCATTAGATCCTTTTCCTCGTTCAAGAAACTCCTCCCTTCCTCCACTCCATCCCGGTTGCTCAAAAGGATCTCCTGTTCTTCCATCAAATATTCTACTTTTTCCCAGATATTCGAGTTCAAATACCCATGCATTATTCATTATTCTTTATTTTTTTTCTTAGACTTTATACTTAAAAGTCCTAATCTGAATTTAGATCATTAGCAAGATGAGAGTTTGTGTACAAAAAAATTTATAATAATGGAAATAGCAACCCTAGTCGCCATCTTGATATCTGGTTTACTTGTAAGTTTTACTGGGTATGCCTTATACATTGCTTTTGGGCAACCTTCTCAACAACTAAGAGATCTATTTGAGGAACACAGGGACTAGTTGAAGTAATGAGCCTCCCGCTATCCCATATGGCTGGAGAGGAGAACGAAGCATGCCTTATAAGGATGTGGAAACCTTTCCCTTGCATATGCATTTTTCATGCCCTAACGCATCGAATCCTATCAGAACTCTGAAGTTAAACGTGCTAAAGCCAAAGTAGTACCAGGATGGGGGACTTCTTGGGAAGTCCTAGAAAAACAATACCGTGAGGGCGCGAGGCCCGAGAGGCCGAGGTCCTACACAATTTGAGCGAATGCACATTATGTTTAAAGAGATGAAAGATAGGATTAAGAAGCAAGAGGTTACTGTAGCTAATATGCAAGAGGGATAACAACAAAACCTCCCTAGCACATAAACTCTTGATAGGCATGCTACTAATGATGACTTTAATGGTGATGATGGAGATGATGAAGATCAAGCCCCAATAGCTAATTTGAATAGAAATGTGCATAAGAGGGATGGTAAAATAGATGCGAGGAGACAAGATTGAAGAGTTGATTGCATTTTAGATAGGCTCAAAATGAAGATTCCACCCTTCCAAGGGAGAAATGATCCTAATGCATACTTGGATTGGGAAAGGAAGGTGGAGCTTGGTTTTTATTGCCATAATTTCTCTGAGAAGAAAAATGTAAAACTTGCTACTGAGGAGTTTACTGATTATGCTATAATTTGGTGGGATCAAATTGTTTTGAGCAGGTAGAGAAATTATGAATGACCTATTGATAAATGGGATGATATGAAGGCTGGAATGAGGAGAAGATTCATCCATAGTTATTATTATATGGATTTGTATCAAAGGTTGTAAGGCCTTGCTAAAGAGTCTAAGAATGTTGAGGACTACCACAAAGAGATGGAGATTGCAACGATTTGAGCCAATGTTGAGGAAGATCGAGAAGTAACCATGGCACATTTCTTGTAAGGGATGAATAAAGATATAGCCAATGTGGTGGAGCTACAACATTATGTGGGGCCAAAGACATGTTACACATGTTCATGAAAGCAGAAAGCTCAAAATGAAGGTCTTATAAAATTTGGTCACAATTTGGGTTTCTCTTCATTATGTACACCGAATTGGGGTAAAAAGGAAGATAAGGCTGTTTCCAAGTACAAAGAAGAATCCTACAAGGCCACGAACATGAGATCCACCAAAGGTAATGATTCTTTCCAACAAAAAATAAAAGGGATAATAAGTATTTTTGATGTTTGCGAACAAGCCATATTAATATGTGATTATTTTAAGAGAGAATGGAGATGTTAAGACTAAAAGTGAATCGGATGATGAATCTAACCTCTGGAGGACGCTAGTGATGTGGAGTACCCAATTAAGAGAGAAGCATTGGTTATTGGACGTGCATTGATTACACAAGTAAAGGAATATAATGGTGAGCAATGTGACAATATCTTCCATGCAAGATGCCAAATTAAACAAAAGTTATGTACCATGATCATTAAAGTGGTGGTTGGACAAATGCAACTAGTAAAACCTTTGTGGGAAGCTAATTTTATGTATTACGAAGCACCCACGACCATATAAACTTCAATGTTTGAAAGATTAAGGGGAGCTTAAGGTACACAAGCAAGTGCTAGTTTCATTCTCAATTGGAAGGTATAAAGAGGAGGTTTTGTGTGATGTATTGCCTATGCATATTGGAAACATTCTTTTGGGGAAACCATGGCAATATGATAGGCATGCAATGCATGATGGATTCAAGATCATATATTATTTTATAATGAATGGGAACCAATCACTCTTAAACCAGTAACCCCTAGATAGGTGTATGAAGATCAAATGAGAGTTAAAAGGGAGAGTGACACAACAAGAGAGAGTGAAGTTAAGAGTAGTTAAAAAAAGAGTGAAAAGAAAGGAGTGGTTGAACTAGAGAGGATAGAAAAAGAAGTAACTTTAAGTAGAGAGGAAAACGGAGAATAACAAGAGAGTTTTTAGAGAAAAACTAAGAAGCATGCAATTTTTTTATGTAAAAAAGAACGATTTCAAAAGGGTTGTGTTTTCAAATAAGCCAATTGTTATATTGTTGTACAATAAGGCTTATATTAATACTAACGAACTTAACGTTTCTTTTCCCAGTGTTGTTGTTTCTTTATTGCAGGAATTTAAGGATGTGATTCCTGAAGATGTTCCTAGTGGGTTGCCACGTAGGGGAATAAAACATCAAATTGATCTTGTTCCTAATACTTTAATTCCAAACTAACCAACTAATAAAAGTAATCATGAGAAGACAAAAGAGCTGTAAAGGCAAGTTGAGGAATTGATGGCAAAAGGGTATGTAAAGGAAAGCATGAGTTTATTTGTGTTTCCAATACTTCTTGTGCCTAAAAATTATGGATCTTGGAGGATGATTGTTGATTGTAGAGCTATCAATAACATAACAGTAAAGTATAGACACATATCCTTAGGCATGATGATATGTTGGATGAATTACAAGGATCACACATTTTTAGTATGATTGATTTGAAAAGTGGATATTGTCAAACTAGGATGCGAGAAGGTGATGAATGGAAAACTGCTTTTAAGACTAAGTATGGTTTATAAGAATGGCTTGTACTGTCATTTGGTCTTACTAATGCACCGAGTACTTTTATGAGGTCAATGAATCATTTGTTGAGTGCATTCATGAGCAAATTTATTGTAGTATATTTTGATGATATCTTAATTTCTAGTTAGAATATGGATGAGCATTTAGAACATTTAAAATCTATTTTGAATTTTTTGAGAAAAGAGAAGCTTTATGCTAATCTTAAAAAGTGTTCTTTTTGCATGAATAGGATTTTTTTCTTGGTTTTGATCTAAGTCGGGTAGGTGTTAAGGTTGATGAAGAATAGGTAAAGGCTATCTAAGAATGGCAAACAACTAATTCCATCATAGAGGTAAGAAAGTTTCTATCAGTTGGCAAATTTTTATAGGTGTTTTGTTAAAGATTTTAGCACCATTGTAGCACCACTCACTGAAATTATAAAGAAAACTATTGGTTTTAAGTGGGGTAGTGATCAAGAGCATGCATTCAATTTGATTAAAGATATGTTGTGTTCAACACCTTGTTTAGCATTTCCTAACTTTTCAAAAACTTTTGAGATTAAGTGTGATGCCTCAGGAATAGGTATTGGAGTTGTTTTGATGCAAGAGAAGCATCCAATTGCCTACTTTAGTGAAAAACTCAATGGGGCAGCTTTGAATTACCCAACTTATGACAATGAGCTATATGATTTAGTGAGGGCGTTGTAAACTTTGTAACACTACCTTTGGCCTAAGGAATTTGTGATATATACAGATCATGAATCATTGAAACATCTTAAGGGACAAGGTAAGTTAAATAAGAGACACGTCAAGTGGATGGAATTCATTGAAACAGTCTTGTCTGTCATCAAGTACAAGTGAGTTAAGGAAAGCATTGTGGCTTATGTATTTTCAAGGAAGTATGCCTTACTCTCTAAACTTATTGCAAAATTACTTGGTTTTAAGTACATTAAAGAATTATATGCTAATGACCATAACTTTTCTAGCATAATTGGGGCATGTGATAATGTAGCATTTGGTAAGTTCTATAATTATAATGGTTTCTTATTTAAATAAAGTAAGTTGTGCATTCCCTAATCTTCTTTAAGGGAATTATTAGTGAGGGAGGCACATGGTGGGGGTTTAATGGGGGCATTTTGAGATTATAAAAACCTTAGCTGTTTCTAGTGATCACTTCTTTTGGCCACACATGAAAAGGGATGTAGAGAGACTTTGCGAGAATTGCATTACTTGTAAACAAGGTAAGTTTAAAGTTATTTCTCATAGTTTGTAGTCTTCTTTACCTACACCTAGTGAACCTTAGGTTGATATTTCTATGGATTTTGTTTTAGGTTTACCTAGGTCTAAAGGTGGAAAGGATTATGTTTTTGTTATTGTTGACAGGTTCTCAAAGATGGCATATTTTATTCCATGTCATCAAGCTAATGATGCAACATATATAACTGATTTATTCTTTGAATAGATTTTGCATTTGCATGGCATTCCAAGGAGTATTATTAGTGACAAAGATGTAAAGTTCTTAAGCTATTTTTAGAAGACTTTATGGGTAAAGATGAGAAGTTATTATTTTTAACAAATTATCATTATCAAGTCAATGGTCAAACTGAAGTTGTTAATATGACCTTATCTACCTTATTGCGAGCCATCATACAAAGGAATTTGAAGAATTAGGAGGAGTGTTTGCCCTATGTTGAATTTGCTTACAGTAGGAGTGTCCATTTGATAACAAACTACTCTCCTTTTGAAGTTGTGTTTGTTTTTAATCCATTAACATCATTAGATTTGATACCAATACCAATTGAGAAAAGGGTTAGTTTGGATGGAAAGAGGACTATAGATTTAATCAAGGCATTGCAAAGAAACCAAGGTTGAATATTGAGAAGAGGACTAAGCAATATGAAACTCAATATAATAAGGAACGAAAGAAAGTGATAATTGAAGATGGTGATTGGGTTTGGGTTCATTTACATAAGGAAAGATTTTCACAATGAAGAAAATCAAAGTTGCATTATAAAGGAGATGGTTCATTTCAAGTTCTTGCAAAGATTAAGGACAATGCCTAAAAATTGAATCTTCTAAATGAATATGATAATGCGAGTGTCATTTTTAATATTGCTGATTCATCTCTCTTTGATGCAAGTGATGACTTGAGAACAAATCCTTTTGAAAAGTGGGGGAACAATGAGAACCAAGTTCACCAAAGCAAAGCTCCAAAGGATCCATTGGGCATTCAAAGAGGCCTAATTATAAGAGCTAGTGCTAAGAAGATAAAGGAAGATATAAATGGGCTAATTGAAGGGATATGGACGAAACAAGGTCTAATTAGCTTGGAAAGAATTCAAGGTGTAATAAATCTGATCCAAGCTGAGTCAAAAAGTGCAATAAGTGTCTAAGTTACTCCAATTTGTTCCAAGCATTCGGGACATGTTAAAAAAACCTCACTTAAATTCATAATTCATTTGAGTGAGGTCAATTTCTTTGTGGTTCTTTTAGGAACTTGAACTAATTAACATTATTACCTTGTGGCATTCAAACCTATCTTATAACTTTGGTTCTCATCTTCTGTAGACAATGGGTCAAAGTTTATCTATCTTAAAACTTGTTTTTAGCTTTCTTGGATTTCTTGCTTCCATTGTGAGATTGCTAGGATTCAAAGCTAATCCTTGAGGTTCATATCAAGATATAACTATTAAAAGTAGTTATAACATGTTCGAATTTTCAATTTATAATGAAAGTAGTTCACTATTGCTAACTTAATATGCTGTATCATTAGAGCTATTTAATACGACAGTCTTTATCTAACACACTAAATAATTGACTTAAAAATTTCAAAATAAAATTTTGAATTAATTATTTTGTTAATTTTGTCTTGAATAATTTAAGTTTTGAATAAAATTACAACAAATAGATATAAAATATTCAAAATTTTAATTTATAATAAATATGAATTGTGGATAATCTTATAATTAATAGTGTTGATATAACATATTATATTATAAGAACTATTTAACACGAGGATATTTATGCCTCACGTAATTGAATTTAAAATAAATTTTTTAGTTTTGTAAAACCTAAATTTTCGTTGTCATTATCCTAGATCCAGATCCACCACTCCGATAACTTTTATCTTTTAAAAATGAAAGCCAACAATAAAGGTTTATGTGTGTTTAAAGAGAACTATCGTTTATTTTGATTATGACTTCATTTTTTATGATATTGTTCTAGATTTTTTTGGGATCTAATAATGTAAGGGATGGATAGAGAATCCAAGTCAGGAAATGGGAGAGAAGCTAGATAGGCTTTTGCACCTTTCATAACCAAGTGTTTTAAAAAGGTAAAGGAACAACCTTAAAACAATAAAATAAAATAAAAATCCTTTATCTCACTAGCTGAAGCCACCTGTCATAAAGTTTTGCATCTTCGCATGATGGTTTGTTCAGATTTGTGTTAAAAGAGTAAAATAAAATAAATAGGTTGGATCAAACTAGTGGATCTTCGTATTGAGTGAGTAAAGCTGGAGTAGGTTTTACATAGGTTTTTCCAAATAATAAATGAATCAAAAGAGTTTGGTTTTATTTTAAATTAATTATCTAATTCAAATAACATAACCATTTAATAACTTTTAATAAAGATGAATTAACATATATACAATGACATATTCATGTATAATATTTAATAATTTTAACTCTCGTTAAAGTTTGTGAAACAAATATTTACCCATTTTTAATTTTGAAAACGAGCATTTTAACTTTTCTATCTCTTTATTAAGTGAGCCTTCTCAATTTGCAACTCCTAAATCCTATTAGCATAATTTATATATTCATGTGAGGACTCTCTGCAACTTAAATAATCTTTCAAATTTTTATTTTTCCTTATAACATAAGTGTTATATGTTATGCATTTTTTACTACTTTAAAATTTAAAATATTGTTAATCTATTAACTAAAATCTAAGGCAAGTAATCTTTCGTTGATAAATAATACAATGGTAAGTGGAATATCAATCTCATAAGGAAGCAATATGGATCTAGATAATCATCCTACTAGTCACTAGTCCAAAGAACGAATAAAGATGATATGATTTAATTTGGATTTTGAATAATAAATTAGAAAACAAAGCAAACCTAAATAATATCTAAAAGAATCAAAAGTAAAACAAATAATAAAACAAAGAAATCAATTATAAATTTAAGTGTAATAAGATCTATAAAATTTTATGAAAGATTTTACGCTAACATTAAAGAGATCGTGTTGGTCTATCTCTAGTACTTTACCAAACCTTTTAAATTCTAATAATGGTCCATTTATAAGTAGGTTTCCTTAAATTTCTAAAAGTGAATTTATATTTGATTTAAACGTAATATGAATAAATGCATTAAATTAACCAAATATATCCTGAAAATATATATCCCATTTATAAATCAAACTAAATAAATCCATATAAAGATAAATACTAATTTTTTTTATATAAACATACAAAAATATATTTAGCTACTAATCATCTTTAATCTAATAAAAACAATGTACATAAAGATCTTGGTGTTGTTCGCAGCTTCTATATCCCAAATCTTGATTCTCTAATAAAAGTAGCTTTGAAATCAAACTTTCAAGGGTTAGAGTACCTCCTAAAATTTAAACCTAACCTTTTTGAATAGAAAAGAATGTTATGATATAAAAATTCAAAAAAATCTTGTAAAAATTAGGTTTTCTTTTTAACTTTAAATACATGTAGTTCACCTAAGATAGTCCTAGGTCTTTATACTTCTTCTTAAGAGTATATAATATCTCTGCAAGGTTTATTCCTTAGCTTGTATATCTCTCTATTTCTTTTCTACCAAAGGCATGGTATGAGGCACAATTATGACTCAAGTGATGCCACTTTCAAGTTTTCTCAATGCCATATGATCTCTCTCTAAGATATGTTTTAAATCATCCTTTCTTCTATTTCTAATTAGTGTTAGACACAGGTTAGCACATAATGGCCAAGTAAGAATTATATTTTTCTCTATATTTTTTATTGGAATGTATCTCTAGTTCTTGATAAATATCATCTTTAGGTAAAATCTCCTCAATTCATTTGAAATATATAAAAAGCTAATTTAGAATTAAAACCAAGCAATATACTAAGGAAAATATGTGCATATTTCATATACATCAAATATTCTCACAAGTAAGATTTTGCTTATCCTTAAACATATCAATTTAAGTCACTCTAAACTTAATAGGTTCATATTTCAAAGAAGTTCAATAAGTCAAATAAAACAATCAAGAGTATTCATCATTCATTCAAATATATTAATTAACAATTAATTGTGTTTTAAAATACTTACAATCAATCGTAATTTAAATTCAACCTAATCCAATAATCCATCAAGCATCAACTTAATTAGCATTATTCAGCCTAATATATCAAATAAACAAAAATAACTAAGAAGTTTCCTCTTTCAAACATTTTAATAACCTTCCTCTTTCAAACATTTTAATAACCATAAATGAAAGTAAATTAAAACACAAATTTGAAATTTCACTTAGAGCATTAGAGGCTTCTTTGAAAAGTTATATTACCTTTTGATATGAAAATAAGAATCTTATCATTAATGCTCCTTGTTACTTAATTAGTTCACTAATTCAAATGGCAATTAGCACCACTCTTAGCTCCAACCTTTTCACTTAGACTAAATTTAGTGAAGTAAGTTTATTTACATCCCTTCATTCACACTTTTTTTATATGGCACCAAAATACTTGAAAGCATTCACCTCTAACTTAGTTATGACTAAATTATATAAAAAGTGTCAATGTGAAAATTTAAAATCTATTTCAAGATCATTGAATCAAATTGAAACTAAGTGACTTATTAATGCTCATTTATATTTACCTAATATAATGAAATCTAAGCACAATATAAATTATAACGAGTTATCTTAATTACTCTTTTTTTCAATATTAAAAATCCTAGAATCTGTACTTATTAGTTCAAGTACAATTAGATTAATACTAAGCTAAAGTCAGGTTAAAAATAATAATTTTATTTCATACTTTAGTTGTACATTATCCTCAATATATCAAAGATAACGAATAATTGCAAGACATAAGGATAAACGTAAAAGTAAAAGGGATGAATATAAAAGTTAAAGGAACATTCTCTAAACATATTATGTTTCTTATTATCTAAGATAACTATGATAATAAACTGGAATTCATGTAAACCTTATAAATACACTAATATATGATAATAAACTAGAATTCATGTAAATCTTATAAATACACTAACATAAACAAAAACTTTAAAATGTAAAGTGCAATATGAAATGAAAGAGAAGTACTTTAAAATACCAAGGTACTAAAATGAAATAAAAATATATAAGCCAAAAAAAGAACAAAGGTTATTTAGAATGTGTCAGGGAAGAAAACACAATTATATATTATATCAAGTTAAAAGAAGCACAACCGAAGTGAAATATGAAGATGCTACAACATCATCTTCATTATTATTATCCTCAATAAGAATTGCTGAGGGCTGTGGAGGTTGCTTAGAAAACCCCACATAGTTGAAGTAGGTTGATAGTTACCACTCAATTTGTTGCAATCTTCATTCATGGTTTTTAAGATCCCTGTACATTCTTAGTATCATACAATATCCATGTTGTCCATCCTTTATATTGTCAATAATTCCCTCAATTCTCTTTCACAAGAGATGCTGAAATATAGAATTAATGTACTTGGGTTCCTTTGCCATCTCTTATGCATAAGGTTCATCATCTATTAGCAGTAGCTATGCTCTCTCGTGCTCCTCTCTTGCCTCCTCTATATGGTCATCATCTCTCCCTGTAGGATCTTTCACTCTTAACTAATATATAAGCTTCACTAACCTTCCCAACTAATTGCATATATCTTATCATTTTAAGGTCTACAATAACTATAGGGCAAATCAAGTTCATTCTTAAAAGAGTATTGAAATATCTAATTTTTTTCCAATATAATCAAATAGCATCTTCTATAGATGTCTCCATTTTTTCTACTATAGGTTTGCTCCAAGTACATGGCAAAGTCGTGACCTAAGATACATGATTTCTTTCCATTATAGACTAAAGATAAAAAAAATCCTTGTAGGTATCTTACGATTAATCTCCCTTCTTTTAAAAATTTTGTAGAAAATTAAGTTATATAGAGTTGAAAGGATCGGAGATATGATATGATAATTCTTATTTTTGGATGGGATATAGAAAATTTTCCCTAATAAAATTAATCTTTAATTTTTTAAAAAGGAAATGTCCAAAATTTGAGATTTCAGTTATAGAGTTCTTATACTCTTCTATCTTTAGATATTTGAGTCTTAAGAACTTACATATTATGAAATTATTAAACAATATAGCTATTTGATTAACCCTGTGCCTAATTCTAATAGAATTTCCCCTATCTAATTTAGCATCCCAGTTCATCTTAAAGTTAGTGAAAATTTTTAGGGTGCGTTCTCTATAAGCGTTATCTAGAATGTCAAAAAATATACTCCACCCTAAATTTACTATATCCCTCCACTCCTCTATTGTAACACCCCACTCCCGCAAGACCCGAACCCGACATCGACGGTGATATCCAGGTCCGCGCCCCGCAAGGGTGGCGTGCTACATCACTCAGTATAAAACTCAGTATAACATTTTCTCCTCTTATTATTATTATTATTATTTTAAACCCTTTATTAACGCGACATAAACAGTAATAAACTTGAGCCCATGTTCACAACTAATCATTTTCAGTTATTACAGTCATCCAATAATAATTTTACAATCAGTCAATGTAAAACAATAAAACCACAATGGCTCATTATAAATACAAAGCATTATTGCACAATGATTGCGGAATACAATTCGACAAGACACTAATGCAGACGCGAACTGATCCCGACCTCTATCCTTCACTTGCCTACAGTAGACATACTCCCATGTCAAACGGGGTATTCTTCAAGAC
>JANIJH010015777.1:0-12014 GCA_024520975.1 Erythroxylum areolatum | reverse complement strand
CCTAAATAGCTTGTCTCATCGAAAGTTGCAAATTGAGCAACTCTAGTGGGTGTTTCACCAGAAAGATTATTGTAAGACACATTAAAAACTTCTAAAAATTTTAGTTCTGTAAGAAGGAAAGGAATTGGCCCATTTAAGATGTTGAAAGAAAGATCTAAAGTTTCAATTTCTGTCATATTTGAAAATGACAAGGGAATACGTCCTGTTAAATTGTTATGAGATAAGTTCAAAAGCTTGATGTGGCCAATGCTTCCAAATTCAAAAAGAATTGGACCATTCAAGTTATTGCAAGAAAAATCCAATCCAATGAATCCTGTAGACAAAATATAATCAATTTTAGATTCAAAAATATTTCCCTTTATTGCAAATTCAAAAACTTCCTTGTCTATGTTAATATTAAAACCTTCAAAATATTTGCTGTCTCTTTTATAAATGTACGAATAATTAGTAGAGAATGAAGAGAGTTTATTATTTGAAAGATCCACAAAATTTAATAAATTGGTCATCATCCACAAATTAATTGGAATTTCTCCTGTAAAATTATTATAATTTAATAGAAGAATTTTCAATTCAAATAATTTCCCAACCCATTTAGGAATGATACCTGTTAAATAATTATTACTGAGATCTAGAACTTTCAAATTATGAAGGTCAGAAATTGAATGGGGAAAAGGTCCTTCAAATCTATTTTCTGACAATTGAATGAGTTGCAGTTGTGGAGCTCCCAATATTGTAGATAAGCTTCCAAAAAACTTATTCTTCGCAAGATTAAGTACTAAAAGGGAATCCTTTATTCCAATCCAGTGTGGAACTTTACCAAATAATTGATTATCACCCATGATCAATGCCTCCAGGAAAGAGCAATTAGATAAGCTATTTGGAATACTTCCAGTAAACCAATTTTTTGATAGGATTAACTGCTCTAACCTTGGAAAATTTGTACCGATTTCAATTGGAATGCGACCATGAAGTTGATTGGTGGAGATATCCAACATCCTTAAAGTTGCATTAGGAGTACGTGCTGGCAAAACCATAGATCCCAAAAGAGAACAATTGGAAAGATAAAGGCTTTCCAATTTTGTATTGTTTTCTAATAACCAACTTGGAAAGCCTGATCCTATCATTGGAATGCCAGAAATGTCAAGATATTGCAGATCATGTTGATGGTACAGAAATTTAGGAAATGATCCTCCTCCAGAAGTGGATGGTAAAGAAAGCCTCTCCAATTGAAACTTAGGTGTCAAATTGTGATTGACCATCCTTGTTTCTGCATAGATTTCATTCTCATCACCATCAAAGCTCTTGAGTTTGGAGTGGTTGAGAAATGGAGAGAGTGAACTTGAAAACTTAAACCGATTGTAAGACAGTGATAAGGATGTGATAGATGTGAGACCTATCAATGGAGACCGAAGAATGTTTCCAATGAAGTAATTGTAAGAGACATCTAGATTTTGAAGAAGCGTTAAGTTCACCAAACAATGAGGTAAGGCACCGCTCAAATTATTGTCAAAGAGATTGAGATTTCGAAGATTTTTCAGCTCGCACAAACCTAAATATATAATATAAAGAAGAAAATTAGGGAGAAAGAGATTGAGGAGAAATTTCAAATTATGTTATTAAGACTAACTCACCTCCGATATCACGAATACTGCCACTGAGCTCACACCTCTGTAATGATAAAGTCTCAAGTGAAGTCATGTTTGTAATAGACTCTACGAAACTATTGATATTTCCCAACACAATGTGTTCCAAATATAATTCTTTTAAATTCTTGAAATTAGATTGGCCTGCATAACACAGAAAAAAGTTCTTAGATTTAATTTAATTTATAAATAAAATAGTTTTATCATAAATTTTTTATATAATTTCAAAAGATAAATATACTTTCATAAGTGCAATCAAAGAAAAAAATAATTATAACTTTAAGACTTTAATTATTTTAAATATACTTTCTTTACTTACCTTGTGAAAATGGTTCTCGCGATATAAAGTAGCCATATAGATAAAGCGACTTAAGATTTGGGAATGCTCTTAACGATTGTAGCTGTAAGTTGCTTCCAAAATTGTCCATCGAAAGTAAGCTTATATTACTTAGACCTTCAATATCTTAAAAAAAAAAAAGCAATTTACTGATAATCATAAATAAATGGAAATGAATGAAATGATAAGTATAAATATCATAAGTAATCATCTGCTATTCCTACCAATTTAACCATCTTGCATAACCGATATTCTAATATATATATATAGACACACACACAAAGAGGATTGGTATAATAACAGATAGAAAAGCCAAATGAGATAAAAATTTATATGATTTCTCAAATAGTAAATAAATATATTATAATCCTTTCATGTTATTTTGTTATGATATACAAAATTCTGTATACCTTTAGATACAACAAACTTGTCGAAGTTATTCCCTCTAATGTCTAGTTCCTCCAAATTGGATAAGGCAAGCAGATCTTGTGAGCAACAAAAAAAAAAAAAAAAGTTAGATGCTAATGCAAACTACTGTACATTAACTTCTTTTAATGAATTACGTTATCAAAGGGATCATTTGCTAGTCCTTCCAATAAAATTAGAAAACAACCACCAACCTTCCATGTTGATTGACCCATTTTGTTGAGCAAACAAGATATATAAAATTCTGAGAGATTGAAGTCCACTGAGCAAAGATAAGATGCTAACGTTCAAGCCATTAAAACTCAAATCCAGGTACTCTAATTTTCTTAGCTTCTGCAATTCTTCAAAACCTACAGAATTCACATGTTTCCATCTTAATCAAAACATATTAATTAGCAATATTAAAACATATAGCAAAATTATGTTTGATTTGATAAGAAAGTTGATCTGATTAAGAACCTTCATTCTCTACGCAGCAAACAATGTTGTTGAACTCTAAACTGAGATTTCGGAGTTCTTGAAATGGAAGAAATATAGAAGCATTGAAGTACCAATTATCTACAGAATCTACACCTCTAAAACCGTCAAGCGTGAGCTCGTTGACTCGACCTGTTGTGGTGTCGCATCCAACACCATTCCACTCACAGCAGTCAACCTCTTTCCTCCATGAAAGCATTCCTTGGGTAACGCCACCATATGGGGCATTGAACGAATCTTTGAGTCGCAACAAAGCAACTCTGTCTTCCTCCAAACAAGCTTCACAGCTCCACCCTTGTAATAGTAATAACAGTAGTTTCACCATTATTACTACTAGTGTTGAACGCAGTTGATAGTTTATCCCTGCCATTTCTACTGATGAATTCTAGTGCAGTTTTGTTTTGCATAAATCATGAACTACGATAAGCCTTTTATAAGAGACTCTCATCGATTGGGTGCTTCAACATGTTTATGGTGGTGGTCCCATTTTATCAGTTAAATTTTCAACAAACGGATTTGGAACGGGTGCCATGCAAGGGACAACGCTTGGGTCCCGCACTGAAAAGAATTGGCCCCACCATATTGATAATGCAAGAAATAGGCCCACGTGATTTATAATTCAGATGACATTTTAGTCCATAATTTTACCAAACTTGCCCTTTTTTCCTTGTTTCCTTGCCATTGGTGGTCGATCTTATAATGACAACGCCGTCCTTTGGTCCTCACAGCTCACACCGGCGTTCACATGCCTTGAGAATTATCATCAACTTTTCTAGTTTATTTTACACTCTTCCTACATAATTTTGGCCATAAGCAGAAGGACCGAATCCATATATTTCCAAAATGTACATTACAAATATATTTTATAAACATGATGTATTATTTATTTTCTTTTTGTTCAAAATATAAATTATCATTTTGAGAGAAGTAATAATTTTCATTTGTTATAAAAGGGTTATTTACAAAATTAGTCAATTCTTATGTATTTATTAGATAAGCAAGTTAAAGTAATTATATATCTATAGTCTATTATTTTTCAATTTCCACAGAAAGTCCTATCTTCCACAGATTACAATTATCGGATTGAACATACGACATAGACTAAATGAAGTCAATTCTCAATTAGAATGGCATTAAAGTTGTAGAAGCTTATAATTTTCCAAGATTCTCCATTGACTATAGATATGGATCCTTGTGTTAAAGTTAGTGGAAGTTCATTAAAAGAGTCACACTTTTTTTTTGGAATTTTAAAAATATATGAAATTACAAAAGAAACATCGTGTACAATGTACAAAGAATAGCAAAAGCAAACCTATACACGTAAGACAACAAGAGAAAGTAGCCGTTCAAGCCACTATCACAGATGCCACGTCGCAAGAATCAAGTGGAAACAAAATACAAAAATACCATTATTTTTGCAGAAACGATTTTGCAAAAATACCTCAATTCACAGCTAAATATGCCAACGTCTTCTCATAGCCAGGTACAGAAACGATTTTGCAGCCCATGCCCAAGTCATTATTTCTAAAATTAAAAGAATGTCTCAATCTTGCGTGCCTTAAAATTAATAATGGAGGCTTGAGTTGATTGGGCATCTAAATAACCTAATTTTCACCATAAAATAATCTTGTCCCTAAAATGATATTTGCAAAATATTTTGTGGACAAAATCACTTTTAAGTTACATAGCTAAAAGAGAAGTACTACATATTAAAATTTTAAACTAAATACAAAATATAAGATTGGAAAGAAATTGTTTAAAAAAACCTACCCAAACAAAAAGTATCTCTTTATGAAAGATCTTAACAATCTTTTATTCTTATCTTAGTACGTTAAAGTTTTATATTAAAGTTTATATATTTGGTAATTTTTAATAGAGTCATATCATTCTATATTTTTTACTATAACAATAATATTAACAATATTTTAGTAAGAATTTTGTCAAAATATGAAATTAGGATAAATTTAAAAGTAAATAATTTTAGTCTTAATTAATAAAAAGACTATTTTCGATAAATACTTTTAGCATCCTTTACTAATAATGAATATCATTATCAGTTGTTCCATAGTTTACAGAGTCGATGCTTAAATTCTAAAGAAAATGACGAGCTCCAAGACTTTGCAGGAAGTTACTTTTGTAGGTGTAAAGTTATAAGAAGTTGTAAAACTATAGTAGCACTGATGTTACGACTTTCTGGATCATTAGGAGACTAAATAGGGAAGAAACAGATAATGATTGTGTCGTGTGTGATCCTTAGGCAAGTATGTTTTGGCATTCTTGACTAGTAATAGATATCAATATTAACCTGATTTGACATTTTTGTCCAAACTCATTTAACCAGTAGATTTATAGATAATGAGGACGTAGATGAAAATTATAATTGAAACTAACTTCATTTATTTCTTCAGGATTTTACATAGTCTTCTCCTTTTCTACATATTTATCTTGTCATATATATTTCACAAAAATTTTCACTTATTTTCAGTAATGGAGCTTAAGCAAACAAATTACTAATTATCGAGAATTCAAATAATTAAGCTAACTATCCATGTTTACACTCAATTAGCTGTAATCAGGTTTATTTGTAAAACAAATATTTAATTTTACGGTACAATTTGACCTTTAAAAAATAATATTAAAGTATTCTAATTTTTAATTTTTAATAAAAATAATCTGAAATTAATTTTTTATTAATATGAATGATATAGCGAGTTATATTATATTCACGATTTGTTCCATGTAATTGACAAGTTTCGTGTTGATCACTTTGACATAAACCTGCGGTTTTTTATTTTCAAAAAAAGAGATTGCAGCATAATAAAACAAACACGCTTTACTTGTTTAACTTTTTACAAAAACAACAAAAAATAGAAGGAAAAAAAGAAACAAACAATCCTAATTAACTTAAAATAGTGATACTCAATTAGTGATATTTATATGATTGATGTTAAAGAATTCAAGTGATAAACTAATTCAAGTGATAAATTAAGTACATGCCTAAAATTCATTACTCTAAATAACATATTGCCGTGTTAATTACTTTGCTAATAACTCACAGGACAAAGATGGATAAAGACATAGACTCAGGAAAAAGAAGACTTAAAAAATTGGGAAAGGAAACAAACAACAACTTGGCAATAACTTGTATAAGCAAAGGAAGACTTGGAAATTTGAGGAAAGAAACAAAAGGAATACTTGGAAATTTGGGGAAGGAAAGAAACAATCATTGTACTGTATATGACCCTCCAATAAGTAGCCATGAGATTAACATGAAAAGAAAAGCTTGGAAAGTGGCACATACAATATGTGGCAAAAAAATTACTAATATGATATAGCTCGCCATATCATTTATATCATTGACGAAAAATTTAATGTTAAACTATTTGTACTAAAAATTGAAAAATAGAACTATTTTAGTGTTATTTTAAAGTTTGAGATACTATTATAAAATTGCAAAGTTTGAAATTTTTATAATTAATTCTTTTAATTATATATATATATATATATATATATATATATATAGCCAAAAATTCATAAGTTAAAATATCCTATTTGATAGATTACATGTTGGACAATAGCTTGTTGGACAAAGAAATGGACTTAATAGGAAAAAGGAGACTTAGAAATTGGGGGAATGAAATGAACAGTCGTTGTACCGCGTGTGACCCTGTAATAAGTAGCCATCAGAGTAACATGAAAAGAAAGACTTGGAAAGTGTGCAAATAAACAATATAAGTTTAATAAAGATCTAATTATTAAAAATCTAAATTTTACACAATTTTATAATTATAATTCAAATTTTAAAAATGATAATAAAACTAATAACTATAGATTTTTTAATTTAAAAAGTTTGTTCCTTTAACCTTATATCTAAGTTATGTATACCAACTCTTATTTCTCTTTCTCCTCTTTATAATTTTTTAATTAAAAGAAATATTGATCTTTTAAGTGATATTTTTTTCTTTCCATATCACTTAAAAGATAGATAATAATTGTACACCTCCAATTAGGATGTTTAATATTCTTGATTGTCCATAATTTTGGCCTTTCCTTCTTCCTTTATACTTTGACATAAAAGTGACATGAACAATATATAAAACGTCACATTTAATATTACTTCTCTTGTCTTGTATATTTAAACCATTGCTGATAATTTAGAACTAAAATTATCTCTTAATTGTCTTATAATTCTAAAATTTTAATTTATTGTTGTTGATTAAGTTTTATTACATCATTTATTGATAATAGAAGATATTAAGTAAATTAAAAATAATTATTCAATTAAACGATCTTTACATAACCTACGAGATTCACAAGTCAATTGAAAATGACGAGCTCTAAGATTGCAGGAGGTTGCTTTTATAGGTGTAACGTTAAAGTTATAAGTAGTAAAAATTTAATGTCAATCACGTGGAACAAATATGAATATAAAGTATAAAATATTCTAATTTTTAATTTTTAACAAAAAACTGAAATTAAAATTTTGTTAATGTAAATGACGTTACGTGTTGATCACTTTGGCAATAGCTCATTGGACAAAGGTGCATAAAGAAATGGACTTATAGGAAAAGTAACGGCTGGAAATTTGGGAAATGAAATAAACAATCGTTGAACCATGTGTGCCCCTCCAATAAGTAGTCATAAAAATAACATGAAAAGAAAGACTACGATAGAGTAGGAAACAGATAATATATTTTTAAAAAATTTACTAGCTTTTATACTTTCAATGTCAAATAAATTCATTTTTATATTCCCAACTAGAACATTTTTATAATTTCAATACGCATCTTTATATTTTTCATCAATAGTATCTTTTTTGACGTCCAATCTTTTCCCATATTGATATAGCCTATAATTCTTCTTTCCAAATGATTTAGACTAAGTCACACATTTGATGCATTATTGTGTCGTCACTTCGGTAATAACTCGTAAGACAAAGATGCATAGAGACATGTACAAGGACAAGGAAGACTTGGAAGCTTAGGAGTAAAACAAACATTAATGGTTGTACTTTGTATGATTTCAATATACTTAGATTAGAAGTAAAAAATTGTGTGATGGATTATCTTTAACTTTCAGAATTTCATAATAATCAATGTTTTATTTTAGTTACCAGTTCTTCAGATTTTCAAATTTTATTTATTTTAATAAATTTATATGTTTAATAACAAACACCTATTTCCAAAATGTACATTACAAATACATTTTATAAACATGATGTATTGTTTATTTTCATTTTGTTGAAAATATAAATTATCCTTTTGAATAAAATAATAATTTTAATTTATTATAAAAGAGTTATTTACACAATTAGTAAATTCTTATGTATTTATAAGATAAGCAAGTTAAAGTAATTATATATATAGTCTATTATTTTTCAAACTTATTGATAATTTGGAAAAATTAAGAAAAAATAGATAATAATTGTAAGCCTTCCAATTAGGATGTTTTATGTTCTTGACTATCCATATTTTGGTATCAATGGTCAACAAAAGTTAGCCTATCCTTATGCCTTTTTATTCATATTGCTCCATGTGATTGATACGTTACGTGTTGATCACTTTTTTGACAATAACTCATTAGAAAAAGGTACATTAAGAAATGGACTTATAAGAAAAAGAATCAAACAATTGTTGCATCTTGTATGGCCCTCCGATAAGTAGCCATGAGTGTAACGTAAAAAGAAAAACTTAGATATTGTAGGAAACAGAGAATATTATGTTTAATAAAGAGTTAATTGCTAAAAAATCTAAATTTTACATAATTTTATAATTATAATTCAAAATTTAAAAATAATAATAAAATACTCAATTTTTTATGATTTAGAAAAATAACTTGCCAAATTATGAACATCATACGGACATGTATATTTTTTCATAGGAAAGATAGTCATTTTTTGAAACAAATTTTTTTTCTCCCAATGATATGTTCCTGTATAAGAAATAATCAATGAAATGAATTTTATAAAGAAAATGTTAACCTTGTATACATATATGTATGTAAATATAAATATATATATATTTATATTTATATGCATACACACATAGATATATATCTATATATATAAAACATTGCGACATCAATTAGATCACGAATTGGTAAGAACCTTTCCTTGAATTCTAACTGTTTTATTTGTCCAAAAGTAAAGTTGACTCAGTAAAAATGTGGTGTTAAACCTGTCCTAATTTATATTTATTACACAACCTGACAACCAAAAGGAAAGCGTCCTGGAAAGCAAGACTTTGTTATATCTAATGGAAGTCTCAACCTGAATGAACAAGTTTTACTCTTCAATTTCCACAAAAGGTCCTATCCTACACAGATCACAAATATCGGATTGTACATACAACATAGACCAAAACAATTTGTCTGTTTTTCGGTAGCCAAATGAAGTCAATTCCTAGTTAGAATGGTATTAACGTTGTAGAAGCTTATGATTTTCCTAGATTCTCCTTTGACTATGGATATGAATCTTTGTATTAAAGTTCGTGAAAGTTCATTACAAGAGTCACACGTATTATCTCATTATTTCTAAAAATGAAAGAACGTGTCTATCTTGCATGGGTTAAAGTTAACAATGAAATCTTGAGTTGATTAGGCCTTTCAATAACTCAATCTCCACCACAAAATAACTGTCCTTAAAACGATATTTGCATCATATTATTTTTAAGATTTCACTTTAATTTTCATAATTTGATCTTAATATAAAATATTTTGTCAGTTAAGATCACTTTTCAAATTTGAACTAAAATTGAATCATTTTCTTGTGAAATATTGAATTTGAACATATTGAGATTACGTTATAAAAGATTTAGATGTTAAAAATTAGGAATTTCAAGCTAAGTTGTTATCATCCCTATTTCTAAATTAGTAATTTTGGATGCAATGACCTTGCTCATTTTGTGATAACTTCCAAATATAATTATATTCATATACTCTTTTAGTGGTTGCATTTTTTTATCAAACAAAACAACAAACTTCTTTTATAGTGACGATAATGGGTCAAATCGGGCTTGGGCCCGATGGCTGCATTTTTTATCAAGCAAAACAATGGGCTTTCTTATTTGTAACAACTCGAGGACCTTCTCTCAAAAAAGTTGCTTGAGGACTAGCATGTTGACCTCTGACTTAAGTTAAAATCATTCATTTGATAAGTTACAATGTTGATTACTTTGGCAATAACTTGTTAGGCAAAGGTGCATAGAGAAATGGATTAGTGGATAAGGAAGACTTGGAAATTTGGAAAAGAAAATAAACAATTATTGTATCGCGTAACCTCTCTGATAAGTAGTCACAAGAGTGAAATAACAAGAAAGAGTTAGATAGTGTAAGAAACATATGATATATGTTTAATAAAGAGTTAATTATTAAAATAATTTCAAACTTCACATAATTTTGTAATTATAATTAACATTTGAAAAGATAATAAATTATTTAAATTTTTATGTTTTATAAAAATAACTTAATATTAGTCTCTTAGTAATGAAATTAACGTGAAAAATCACATCAGTTAGATTAAATAATGCTAAGTATTAGTAAAAGAATATTAAAATAAAATTAGTTAATATTAAAAATAAAAGAGAAAGTAAAATTTTCTTTTTTAACCATAATTGTAAAATTATGTAAAGCTTGAAATTTTTTAATAAGTAACCCTTTAACAAATTTATCTTTTATCAAACACTAAGAGGCCTATTTTGAAACAAATAAATTATAGTAATTTATTGGTCCTAATAGTTGGATGAGTCCGTGTGCTATCATCTAAAGCAAAAGGTATACTGTAATTTTGACATATAAAATTAAGTTTTTAGATTCCATATTGTAAACAATTATAATAATTTAAGTAGCAATTTAATTTTATAGTTAAATTAATTTAAAACGACTAATTTATTAATTATTATTATAAGCTCTTTAAATTTTTAAATTGTATTTCTCAAGGATTAGTCTTTTCTTAGACTCCTACTCAAATTTTAATTAAGAGGACTTCATTCCCTTTTTTATCCAAAAATTCAATTTTATTTAATAAGGCAATTACTTATTCCAAATAATTTGAATTAGATATATTCCTTTTTGTAGTTATAAATTTCAAATGAAAAAGTTTGTTCTTTTAACAGTATATTTAAGTTATGTATCCAAAATCTTATTTCTCTTTCCTCTCTTTATGATTTTTTTAATTATGAGAACATTGGTTTTAAGTGATATTTACTTTTTCCTTCAATAATAAAGAAAAAGGTGATTTGTTATATTTACTTTCTGCCTTATTTAAAAATTAGTGAATATGTATATTTGAATAAATGAATATCGAAAATGTATATTTAATAATAAAAAATGATAATAATAATAATAATTTAAGAGACATAAAATTGATTTATAATTTGTTTACTAATTAAAAGTAAAACTGCATACTACTGAACTTCTTCAGATCTTGCATCTTAGTAAAATTTCTTCCTATAATGTTATTGTTATTGTTATTGTTGTGTTAAGAAGAAGAGATAAATTTGATTTATAGTAGTTCAACTAAATAACTTTTGACTTATGTTGACCTCTCAAGTTTCACTTGTATTTTACTACATTTGTTTTTAATAGTTAAAGCAACTCTTTACAATATCTTCTTTACTGATTATAAAAAGTAACTATTTACAAATATTATTCAAAATCAAGAGGAACCTTCACAATGTGTATCTTAATTTTATTATTACATCAATGGTACAACCATACAACTCAAAACATTCCTCTTTTTACATAAAAGCTCAGTGTATGTTATATTATACACATGCATTTTTTAACTTTTCAAGACTCCCATCAACTCTTTAGTATATCTAAGATTACTCTCATAATTCATATATAGTTTATTTATACTCAAAGTAATTTAAAATAGTCACTAGAAATAAAGCCTACCTATTACAATGGCTAATAACTATAGTATTAGTAGACCATTCCACATATTGATCAATAGCTCTATTATATTGATAGACTAATGTGGCCACAAACTTATAATACATATTATCAAATCACATTGGTCCATGACTCAATTATATTGATTGACCAATATACTTAAAAAAAATCTACATTAGTTGACCATGTACCTTAATTATTTAATTTATTTAATTGATTCATTACCTCATTCTATCTCC
>JANIJH010015733.1:0-12016 GCA_024520975.1 Erythroxylum areolatum | reverse complement strand
TTAACTAATTCTAGATATTTTATTATTATCAAAACATAAAGGGATTTAATTTGTCAACCACCATTGGTCCAACAGAGTTACGATGATTTATCCCTTCAAACATATAAAAAGAACATGATCACTTTGTGGAGTAGTCATATTAAAAATAGTAAAAATATAGGTAAAAAACATACCTTAATTAATATGATCTACACCAAAATCAACAGATTGATTATGTATTTATTAATTAGAGGATTGATGAATGAGAAGTTGACTGCTAGAAGGTTCACTATTAACAAAAGAATCGCTATGTTGACCAGTAATTGTTTGATGAAGGGTAGGTAAAGTAGTGCTTCTCTTTTTTGCAGCTCAAGTTTCTCTACGTCGTCGTAACAATTCTTTTTTTTTATCATTTGTCATTTCAGCATACTTTTGACACCTTCTAGCATTTCTATCCATATTTGAATGATTGAATGAAGCAGACAACATTGATGCTTTTGATGTTTCAATTGATAATGTTTGTTAAAAAGATCAAAATATTTGTGGTATTCAAAATATTTGTGGTAATAATATTCACAAAATATATATAACTATACATATTCAATATAATTTAATATATATTATAAATAATATTAAAGGAGACATGTATAAAGAAGTATACATTACATTTATGAATGTTGGGTACAATAACAAAATGTAAGACAATACATGCAGCAAAGCATAGATTTAATAAAAAGTTTATAATGAAGTACTAACATCTGTATTTGTTAATAAATAAAAGAAAACATCTAACAAGCATAGATTTGACAAATAAGGTTAACAATACATTTAACAAAAATCTAACAAACTATATATTTAACAAACATGGTTATCTAAGCATTTAACGAATTAGTAAAAATTTTGAAAAGTTTACAAAATAATATGGGTTGAATATAGCGCAAGATAAACAAAGGATTAGGAGATATATAAAAAAGTTAATTCATGGCAATATAATGTAACTGAGTATACTAATAAAGTAAAATTGTATCTGTAAGTCGTGAAATATGGAAATATAAACAAAAAACTAATTATCATATCAACGAAAAGGAATGTATCATGAACAAGTATACCAGAATATTATACAATATATTTTCGTAACATAACTAAACATACCTGAGTAGTGCAAGAATGAACCAGGCAATAAGAAGCAAACCTAAAAAGAATGAAGGTTAAATGCGGTCAGAAAAATAACATAAAAAAATAAAAAGTCTAATTGCAAATATGAAATGATATTTATAAAAATAAAAACTAACTAGATTATTTGATTAATTATAAAAGTAATAATTGAATAATTATTAAATTTGATACTTTTTAGTTACGATTTTAATATATGTATTTATTGTTTATATTTTTTCCATATGTACTTGATATTTTCAACATTTAAATTTTTTGCATTCAAAAATTACACAATAATATAGTATATCATTAACAAATTAAAATTTAAAAATTTAATAACTATTATTAATAAGAAGTAACAAATTTAATAATTATAGTTAATAATCAACTACATTAAGCATCGGTATTATGGCGATAATATAAGTTACTTTTAAAATATTTAGTTAAAATATACAAAAATATAAATGTAATAAAAATTAATTAGTTATTTATAAATGAGTTATATATAAATAAGTTATTTATATAATAATTAAATAAAGTTTTTAAATGAAATAATTAGAATTAATAGATGAAACATTTGTACAAAAGTATCCTTAATTCATCTTCTTAAAAACACCAAGTTCAAAAGTGCAATCGAAAGTTCAAAATATCAATTGATGCAAAAAAAATTGTATTGTACAAAACACGATAATAATAAATGGAGAATGAAGATATTATTATTCTAAAAATGTTGCATTAATTCAATATTTGTTATCTAACCGTATCAACATGAAAATCACAGGTTAAACGATGTAAATAGGAAATTAGATGATAACAAATAAAATTGGCAAAAATGTAATAAACAGAACATAAAGATATCATTTTATAAAAATTATAAATATTTTAAAAATAGAAAAAGGTAACGAATAAAAGAATAACTTACTAATATCAACGGCCTCTTCTTTATTTGCTGAAATAGGAAATCTTACTTTTTTTCTTTTTTTCTAGAATAGGGAATCTGAACTATTTAGGTTGAAGAAGAAGAAAAGTGAAAGGAGAAAGTAGGTCAGAGAAGTTAAGTTTGCACAAAGAAGTTGTTTGATTTGTTTGGTCAAAAATGATCTAGTTATAGAAGTAAATTTAAAGAGTAAAAAGATAAAGACGGTAATGAATTTTTTCTGAAAATAAGTAATCATGATGTAAGTTCTTTTAATTACAAACGGCTCTACGGCGATTGATTGATTAAGACTAAAATATTAAAATTGGTTGAAAAACATGATAACAGTTTTTTTCTGCATTTGAAATAATGATATAAGAAAGAATCCGAAATTGTTCAGGGTCAAAATAATATAAGGTAATAATAATTAATATTAAGTGTAAATATAAAAATTAATTGATTAAAAAGCTAAAAATATATAGGCAATTATGATTAATTATTATATATTAATAATCACTGAAACGATAACAATTGCGTCTAAAAATAATTTACATAAAATTAAATAAACTAGTTAAATATGATTAACATATTGATTAATTTAAATATGAGTAAGTAATTAATAAATTTAAATAAAATAAAATGTATTATTAAATTAAGCTTAGAGTTGTAAATTAGAAAAGTTAAGTTTGCACGAAGAAGTTGTTTGATTCGTTAGGTCAAATATGACCTCAATGTTAAGTCAGAGAAGTAAATTTAAAGAGTAAAAAGATAAAGATGGTAATGAATTGTTTCTGAAAATAAATAATTATGATGTAACTTCTTTTAATTACAAACGGCTATACGACGATTGATTGATTAAGATTGAAATATTAATATTGGTTAAAAAACAAGATAACAGTTTTGTTTTCTGCATCTAAAATAATGATATAAGAAAGAATCCGAAATTGTTCAGGGTCAAAATAATATAAGGTAATAATATTTAATATTAAGTGTAAATATAACAACTTAATTGATTAAATATTTAAAAATATACAGGCAATTATGATTAATTATTATATCCTAATAATCACTAAAACGATAACAATTGCGTCTAAAAATAATTTATACAAAATTAAACAAACAAGTTAAATATGATTAACATATTGATTAATTTAAAAATGAATAAGTGATTAATAAATTTAAATAAAATAAAATGTTATTATTAAATTAGGCTTAAAGTTACAGGGTCAGATAATTTAGTCTTTTTTATCAACTGTAATTTATATATATATATATAATTAATTAATTAAATAAGAATTAAGTGATTGATTATTTAAACAAGAGCACATTTTAAATATTTTTTTCTTATTTTATTGTTTAAATATACCTAAACCATTGTTAACTAATTAATTTTAACATAACAAAGCATTTTTTGAATATAATAAATATATTTAGTAATTATCAACAATAATTAATTCATTCAAATAATAGTTAATGAATTATAATTAAAAGTGAAAATCTAAAAGAAAGATCTAAAATTTTCATGAAAATAATTTTGTCAAAATCTTTCTACATCAATTCAGTTTAATTATAGAAGTTTCATACTACATTTTTACCCTTTTTTCTCTTTTCTTTCTTTTGTTCTAAACCAACTTCTCTAACTCATCTTTTTTTCACTAAATCTGACATTTCAAATTTATTTCTATTCTTTCTACTCTATTTTCATTCGACTTATTCACAATACATTCACAGTACAACTAAATATGTAGGTTTACTCAAAATTTCTCAAAATCATCAAAACAGAAGAAAAGTCATTCACGCATTTCACCATTCTCTGCACTTTCTTCAATGTCATTTTCCTATATTTTCATTTTCTACATTCTCTTAAATTTCTTCTTCTAACTATCATTTAAACAATATTTCTCATCTCAGAAGATCGTTGGCTTTATGTTGGGGACTTCCTCTTTTGGTCCTTTGGATGTTATAAAATGGAGTTTATGGAGTTTTGCCTTATTATGTAATACGTAGCATTCTTATTTACAAATTATATTAATACATACTACTTAATTAAATATTTATATTGTATGTAATTAATCAATCAATTAATTATTATTAATTATAACTAAACAAAAGTTAATGAAAAGTAATTAATTTTTAAATAAATCATATTTTAATCAACTGATTAATTATTCATTATGTAATAATCAACCAGCTAATTATTAATTCTTTCATTATAAAATTTAATCATGATTTAATTGTTAATTTAGTTTATTATGAAGTTATATTAATTAATTAATATTATTAATTGACTTTTAATTATGCCCTTAGAAATATTTTTAATAACTATTTTATTAAGTACCGAATGTTAATATTAATTTTATCTATTATTTATAACCATGCATTATTAATTGTTCATTGTTGTTAATTTTTATATACTAATATTAAATTTAAATCTTAGTCATTACCTGTTTATTATGATCAAATTTTATATATTAATATCTTAATTTATATATTTATTCATGGTTATGACTAATTATTATATTATTAGCTACTATATATTAATATTAAGTATATATATTATTGACAACCTTGCATTATTAATTGCTAATTATTATTAAGTATGATATAATAATATTATGTTTATATAAATGGTAGTCATGCCTGTGACTATTAAGTCACAGGCATGGTTTCCACGGTTGTGAGTTGTTAGCTAACAATTATGGGTTAATTTAAACATAATTAATAGGTTGTTGATTAAAATGAAATTAAATGTTATCATCTTTAATTAAATATAATTAACTTATAATTAATTAATTAATTTAAATATCATAAGCGCATATAGTTTTGTCATTTTATTAAATATAATATATGTATATAAAATCGATTATATATAAATTATAATTAATTTAAAACAAAGGAAATTGTAAAAATGATTTAATATGTGAATGTATTTTTTAAAAATTTAAATTAAATCATATTTTTATTAAAAGGGTCAGTACAAGTTGCAGCCCATATGAAATGTAAAGTAAAACAAGTCTTCTATTTTCTTTGCGTGCCTCTTTTCCTAGTCTCCTCTCGCTCAACTCTCCTTTCACAATTTTTGCCGATTTTGTTAAAATTTTCCAGGAATCTTGTAAGTTAGCTAAAAATTTTTGTTAAAAGCTTGACATTTGCGAACATTCGAGTTATCATTTTTTTTGTTTTTCTATTTTCCTTTCATTTTCACAGATTCCTATTTTTTAGGGTTCTAAAATTGGTCCTTTTTTTAGGTAATATTTACAGGTTTTTACGCCATTATGCCTCCGAGATCGAAGAAAACTGTAAAAGAAATTGAAGCTAAGCTGAGAGTTAAAATGGGTGTAGACATTATAACTAATTACAAAGCTCCTTTTCCTATTTATTCGACAGAGGAAGGGTCGAGGTATTTGACACTTAAAAAAATTGATTATCACCCCACGATATTTCAATTTCAACATCTTAGAATAGATAGGTTTAAAAGATAAAGTGATGACATTGTCCAATAGAGGCAGTTAGGGACAATTTATGCAGATAGATTATCCCATTTCTCCTGAACTTACATTAGATTTCTTCACTTAATTGAAGTTTCAATCGAATAAACCTAAGAAATTTTCGTTTAGACTACGAGGTCAGCTTTATTGTTTGGATGAGAACTTGTTACTCGAGTTTTTTTACTTTTCTAGGTCAGAGGAAGAAAGTTACTATCAGAGCTTCTTGGCTACAACTTATTGAAAGTTTTTAACTGACTTGCCTGAGTTTGATGCTCACAATGCATCGAATTCTTACATTATTTTTGTTGATCGGATACTGCTACAAAAAGTCATGTGTCGTCCTGTCTTTGGAAAAAGTCAGAGCAATAAATGTTTAGCTAAGGAATTGTCGCTATTATTTTGCATCGATGAAAGGTCAAACCTAACATTTTTGCTCTTTTTTCACAATCTCTGATTCAATGTGTGTCAAAGAAAGGAGCATCCCTTAGAATGGACTATTTAGCTACTGTTTTGTCCTAGCATTTTTAGATTGATGTTAGCGAACTAACATTTATGAAGCGTGAGTATTTTGATGCACCATATTTAAGACGTACAGAAATATTGTTACATGATAAGGTGGAGCTTAAAGACCATCGGACACATGTTGCATTTAAGTTCAAGTTCTCAACTAAGGCTTCTAGTTCTGCACCATCCATGGCCTTGTACGAATCAAGTGAGGAAGAAGGCGCACCAAAGGATTGGGAACGAGTATATGCATTGTTGGCTAGCACTTACAATAACACACAATTTAACAGCCCAGATCACCCGTTTATAGATATTGTCCGCTTTGAGCCTTGACTCAGCCAAGCCTTCATGGTTTTACTTTTCCCAAGGCCTTCCTAAGAGGTCACTCATCTTAGAACTACTCTCGCCCGAGCACATTTAACCTCGTAGTTCTGATGGGATCCAGTCCGTTAGGCCATGAAAAACGTGTCTGTAAGGGAGAGTCCAACTCTCCAACCGGTCTTACCGACTCGGGTCTTGGCTCTGATACCACCTATAACATCCCAGATCGCCCACTTACAGATATTGTCTGCTTTGTGCCTTGGCTCAGCCAAGCCCTCACGGTTTTGCTTTTTCCTAGGCCTTCCCAAGAGGTCACCCATCCTAGAACTACTCTCCCCGAGCATATTTAACCTCGGAGTTCTGATGAGATCCAGTCCGTTAGGCTATGAAAATTGCGTCTGTAAGGGAGAGGTATCCATACCCTTATAAGACGTACTTTGTTCCCCTCTCCAACCGATGTGGGATCTCACACATAAAAACAACTTAATCAAATGAATGAACAATTGCAATTGATAGCCTGTCAACAACGAAGGCTGGAGAAGAAAATTCTTAAGGCTTGGGAGATGCAAGGACTTCACATCCCATCTCCACCTTCTTCATGAACCTAAAAAAGTTCCTCATTTGTTGTTTTTGTTTCATGTATTTCCTTCTTTGATATTTCTAAATCTTTTGTTATTATGGATTGGTATTTATTTTGCAGCGTCTTATTTGGTTTCAGTAATTGTAGAGTTTGTTTGTACTATATTATGTTGTATATTAGGTTAGGAGTTGTTGCCTTCAAACTGTATAATAGTAGAAATAGGATTGAGTAATATACTTCAAGATTGAATTAGGCTACTCTTTTGGAGGATTAGGACTGATTAATAGCAATTGTATGCAGATGTTAATGTTAGTTTTGTTTGGTGATTATTGTGAAAAGAAAGCGAAAAATAGAAAAAGAAAAGAAAATAATGAGATATGGTAGCAACAAAAAGTGTATTAAAAAAAACAGAAGAAAGTAAACAAAAAGAATAAGATACATCATTAACAAGAACTGGGGAATAACTGATGATATTCATTAATATTTTCACAAATAATTCTATTTCATTTTGCATACTTAGTACTCTATAAGTCTATGATAAGCTATGAAATTTCTTTAACAAACCTTAAGGTCTTGTTTTATTATTACCCTCGGTAAAGTTCTTTCAGAAAAAGTGATGTATTTTGTTAGATAAATTAAGATTATAAGCAGTTAAATACTTTGTGCAAGCCTTTCTTCGATTATTTATGGGTGTTTGTCTATTTTGGATTAAACTATAAATGTTTTGCTTTTATAAAAATTCGAACTATTTTAACATCGTGACTTCTATGGTTGCTAATGGGAGATAGACGCGAACATCCTTTGATCTTTTGACTATAACTTCTTCTCCCGACCTCCAAATGACATGAGATTTGAACTAAAAAACTTGTAACATATTGTTCTTCATTTATACCAAAAATTATGATCATCTGGAATCATTTGGAAGAGATTGAATGATAAAATTGGGATAAAAATGATGAACAAATTTGGAATATTGGTAACTGGAGTATTTTTCACTAAACATGCTTCGGTATTTTGACAATATCTTGTTATGTAGTTATCCAAATGGAATAATTTTTTATTTGGAGTCAACTAAATACATAGAAATACAAATTGTATGAAGAAATCGAATTTTAATTCAGTCTCTAAGAATTTCAATTTCTGGATAGAAGTTGAGTACATGGCACTGTTCTAGTATAAGAACAGTCGAAAAATGTTTGGGGTATAACTTTTACATTACTGAACTTAATTGAAGGATCTTGGTGTCATTAGAAACCTAATTTACGTATAAGTATTTTTAAATTATAGGATTAAAAAATATTCAGAAAAAAAACATTGCATTGAATGAATAACATAAAATAAATAAAAATAAAAAAAATCACGCCTAGTTGAGAGAGGAATAAATATCGGCAAAAAAGGAAAAAAACTGTTTGATCACTTAGATGATGGGATGGATTTCCATGTTTGTCCATTCGTTCGTAGTTAGTATTATATACTTAATAATTTTAGTTGTGACTTAATAACAAAGTCCACGATTGTTCAACTCTTCACTCCTTAATGTTCCTCTCGGTCACGATCATTCTAGCTCTTCGTTAAAACAGATTTTTGGTTCAATCTTAAATGGTCATTTTAAATGCATTTATTGGATTTATTGACATAATAAGTGGAATTCATTATTGGTCAAACAATCAAGTATAATAGAAGATGGCCATCATTTGATTTCATTAATTCCCTTAAATGAATAATAATGGAGGTTTTTGTGACGTGGTTGTTGTAGTTATTTGGATAAAAGAAAGAATGCATTTATATTCAACTTTGGCTTTAACGTATTTATCTTTGTCCTCTCTTTGTTGTTGTCATGATTTTCTTAAACATACTTCTATCTATTCTTCTGAACTTTATGATCTGCTTCTCCATAACAATTATAATAAATAATAAATTATACATTCATAATAAATTATTGAATAAATATATAATAAATTCAAAAACTATAAATTTTTTAAATACATTAAAGGACCAAAATTTTTATGCATTAAGTTGGACGTATATTTTATTTTTTGAGCTATACAGGATTGTAATGCAGATGTAGTATCCCAGTCATCATAAAGGCGACTCTATATAATTAGCAAACCATCTCCTTTGCCTGAAAATGACAGATAAAACTCTTGGTTTTTTGCTTTATTGATATCATAAATAGTAGGTACAAAAACTAGATCACAAAGCAAACTACTTGTTTTTCGTAAACCAGTAGGCGTCTCTTTAAATATATCATCATAATACTTTTCATCTAATCTATCACCTTACATAAATTCAAATAAAATGTATCATTAGCTAAACACCTGAACAGACAAAACTTTTCAAGAGTTAATCTACTTTCATTGCAAAATGAATATACCTTTGGAGTACCCTAATTATATCCTCCCCCTCCTAAAACTCTTTCAGAAGGCTGCATTCTATTTTGATGAGGTGATTTCCCCACTGAAACTAATGGCTCAGAACCAAAAATATAGTCGTTATCATTCCTACCTTCAACTGCAGCAACATTGATAGTTTGCACTAGTTTTGCTAGATGTTTATGAAAAGATGGTGATGATTTCAAAGGTCCTGCTACAAACCCATTGTCTGATAGGAATGGCAATATCATTGAAACATACTGAATCTAATCAAATAGAAATAAGCATAAATAAAGAGGATTAAACACATACGCCTGACCAAATCTTAGCAACAAAGTTTTTATCTTTTTTCGTTTAGAACAAAAATTGTACTTAGGGATCTTCTTTCTACTTCAAGCGTTATTGAGGGATGGTAATACCTACACTAAATAACAATCACAATTTATGAAATGTCAGATTATTAACTACTATATCACAATGCAGAGCTTTCATTCTCTTCGCAATCCTCTCTTTCGTAACTGTTGATGAAACCAAAAAAAGTGAAATGAATGAGAAGAGGGAAGGGATTGTCTGTTTGGTTTCCTAAAAAATTTCATCTGTGTCTGGATAAACATTTGAAAGGTAGAACTTTTTAGAGACATATGCTAATTAAATAGCCGTGAATGATAGCATTTAATGCAATCCTATTTGGTGAGAACAAAAGGCAGAAGATTACGTGATTGAAGATTAATTCAATTTTAGAATTAAATTACTTTTAATTTAATTTAATTGATTTTAATTTAATACTAATCAGATAAAAAATATCTAATACATAGTATTGTTCCTCATTTATGAAACTTTACAATCAATTATCACATCTTTACAAATCAATTAATTAATTATATTTAAATTAATTGATAATATTTTTATTAGACTAAATTATATATTAATTAACTAAACAGTTATAATAAAATTAATTAGAGATATTTCAAGAATATGTAATAAAAAAGTGAAAAAATTTCAGTAGCATTAATAATAACATATATTGATTAATTAATTAATTAAAAATTTTAAATAAATGAATTATTTAATTATACATTGATTATTATGACAACTTGCAAGGTGTGACTTATTAATAAGAGGCGCGACTACCATTTATATATACTTAATATTATTATATAACAGTTAATAATAATTAGCAACCAATAATGCATGGTTGTCAATAATATATTAATATACAGTAGCTAATAATATAATAATTTGTCACAACCATGAATAGGTATATATATAAAGATATTAATATATAAAAGTTAATAAGAATTAACAATTAATTATTAATACATAAATTTAACATTAGTATATAAAAATTAATAATAATGAACAATTAATAATACACATATATGAATAACATATAAAATTAATATTAACATATGGTACTTAATAATAACATTAAATTTCATTTTCATTAATTAGTCAATTAATTGTACTTTATTCAATTAATAAATTAATTGTATTATACATTATATTTAATTTAAAATGGCAAAAACTATATGCATTTATGATTTTAAATTAATTAACAAATTATAATTTAATTATATTTAATTAAAGATGATAACATTTAATTTCATTTTAATTAATAACCTATTAATTATAATTAAATTAACCCATGGTTGTTAGCTAACAACTCACGTTAGAATGAACAATGAACAATTAATAATGCATGAATATTAATATTAACATATGGTACTTAATAATAACATTAAATTTCATTTTCATTAATTAGTCAATTAATTATATTTTAATTAATCAATATATTAATTCTATTTAAATTAACCAATTAATTATATACATATATTATATTTAATAAAATGACAATAACTATATGCGCTTATGATATTTAAATTAATTAATTAATTATAATTTAATTATATTTAAATAAAGACGATAACATTTAATTTCATTTTAATCAATAACCTATTAATTATATTTAAATTAACCCATGATTGTTAGCTAACAACTCCCCAACATAAAGCCAACAATCTTTTAAGATGAGAAAGATTGCTCAAATGATAGTTAGAGGAAGAAATTTAAGAGAATGTAGAAAATGAAAATATAGGAAAATGACAATGAGAATAGAAATAAATTTAAAGTGTCGGATTTAGTGAAAAAGATGTGTCAGAGAAGTTGGTTTAGAACAAAAGAAAGAAAAGAGAAAAAGGAGTAAAAATGTGGTCTAAAACTTCCATGATTAAATTGTATTGATCTAGGAAGATTTTGAGAAAATTGTCTTCATGAAAATTGTAGATTTTTCTTTTAGCTTTTTAATGATATAAATTTTGAAAATTTTGGAATTTTGAATTGGAAGGTTAGATGTAAGGGAGTGCAACTGGAAAGTCGCAATCGCAACACGATAGCGACCCCACTATTGTTCACTGGATGTCACGATCGCAACAAAGCACAATCGTGACTTCAATAGTTAATAGCCAAAATCACGATCGTGCTTGAGCATAATTGCGACTTTGCAAAATCAGCACGATTGCGACTTTGAAGGATGGAGGCTGACGCAACATCCTTCAATCTTTTGGCTATGGCCCTGTTTGACAATAAGCTGATAGCTGATAGCTGATTATATCTGCTGGTTTGATCAGCGGATTGCATTAGCTGTTTGTTAAAGATGTTTGGTAAAATTAGCTGTTTAGTATTAGCTGTTTAAGTGTAAAAT
>JANIJH010015714.1:0-12017 GCA_024520975.1 Erythroxylum areolatum | reverse complement strand
AAACTGTAACTGAAGAAGATAAAGTTACATGTAAATACACTTGCTTTCCAAGGCACTATATTTACATAACTCCAACAAAATAGCCATCAGTATCTAACTCGGGGACATGTTGTGCTTAGAAAATGTCAGAGATAAGATGGGAAAAATGATGGCATTAGTGAATTTGGTAGTATTGATGGAGTCGGAGAGGGTAGAGGCGATAGCATGAACTAAATCGACCGAGCGACTAGTCATTAAGAGGTAAATATGGAGGGCTTGTTATTTAGTGATGTAAGCGACGTGGGTGGTTGGGATAAAGTTGGTGCAGATTAGGTGAAGCCAAGGACGAGCTATGGGTAAGAAATCAGATCACTTAAGATAGATTTGGTAATATCAGGGTTTATGCCATTCGATGCCCTCTTAATAGAGGGTGTGAATAACATCGTCCAAAGGATAATGATGGATAAACTAATCATAATGACAACAGAAAATTTTGAGAAGATCAAAATGTCAACAGATATTGGCGGCAGTGAATGCTTTGGGTGCTCTAATATCACTAAAGTTAAGTTCCATGGTATTATTAAATTTGTCATAGGTATAGAAATGGCGAACGAATTTTTTGTTGCCTTGAGAACGGGGTTGTACTAAGCCTATAAGATCAGAAGTAACAAGTTGCTGCACAAAGGGGTGGTCAGTAAGAGCTAACAGAAAGGGTCACTCTTTAGTGAAAGGCCTAGTGTCTACTTTCTCATAGAGTTCTAAAACAGTAAAGCTATCGTTAAAGGAATTGGAATCACTAGGAGGAGTAGTGTTGGCGTTCTTAGTAATAGTCATTTTCCTATAGAAAACAAACACAAAAAAAACAAATGAATTGAATGAAAAAAATTGACTGAAATTCATAATCTAAATAACTAAGTTCGCGGCGGCGATACTGATGTGTCGCTGCGGTGAACAACAGGCACTCGTCTTGCCATGGTGAAAGGGATATATTACTGTAGCAAATGTAGTGATTCGCCTCGCCGTAGCGAAGGCAATGTGTTGCCACAGCGAAAGTGCCCTAAACATAACAAGAATGATTAGACAAAAACCGAATGAAAGCCAGGATTAGAAATACTTATGAAGAAGGAGGAGGGCTTCGTAAGGAAGGTTGGTGAGCACGAAATTGGGTGAGGAGAACAGACGGTGGCCACAACGAATTGGGAATGAGAGATACTTGATGAAGACTGCTAGGATGGTGGGGCGAAGAAAGGGGATGGAGATGAAGGAGGAGGGGGGTCGGGTTGTTTAAATAGAGTTTGAGGTGTGAAATGATGAAAAAAGGTAGAGGGAATACGAAAGGTTAAGATAAAATAAGGGTGGAAGGGTAACGTCACCGTGTTAATTTCGTACAGATTGAACTTTCGTCGTGACAAGCGCTGAAATTTGCCACAGTGAACTAACCCTAGTCGTAAAATCCAGCAAAATAGCAATATTTTACTATGGCAATATGAATTTAGGCCACGACAAAATGATCCTGAAAGGAAAAAAATAGATAAGGTCTACTTGTCGTGGCGACACAGACTTTAACGATACAAACTTGATGCTGCGGAAAAGGTTGCCCGAGAGATTTCTAAGGAAATTTTGCCTAAGAGCAACAAGAAGGAAAACAAGGTAAGTTCGCTGCGGCGACGAGGGTTTCACAAAAAGTTACCCGAAAACAAAATAAACAAAGACAGAAATGAAAAACTTTACTTCCAAAGACTTAAGTGGAAACTCAGCTCACTTAGAATTCATATACAAGGTCTTTACACATCAAAAAACAAAGTGTAACCCAATCAATCACATCAGATTCCTCAATTATGGAAGATGTATTATGCATCAAGCCAAAGCTCAACAAATATAAAAGGGAGATGGATTATTGAATTGAAAGAGCATAAACTGAAAACTAAACCTAGGTCTTACTGAAATGGCTTCTCCCCCACACTTGTTCAACATACTAATGCATCCACAACGTCATATTGAATCACAGAGCAGAAGTAAGTAGTAAGTGAAGGAGGAGAAACGACCTGATGACTACGGGGGATCCTGTGTCTCCTCAAAGATGTTTGGCAGATAGCTATATTGTGGTGAGGCAATTGGACCGCTTACCACTTCGGTGTCCACATTTCTCGACTCTACTGAAACATTAGCAAAAAACCCTTCTTCCAAGGGGCCATTAGTGAAAATCAAAGCCTTCAACGAGTTCAGTGCAGAGTTAGAGTAAACATGTTGGAGTTCAAACTCAGAGCATGCATCATCATTAACAATATCAAACATGTTAACTCCTAAAAGAGAATAATCCTCAAGGGGGTGTTTCATAGCTTCATACATGTTAAAACTCACTTGTTGATCTCCTACCTTCATGGTGATTGAGCCTTCTTTCATGCTAATCATAGTACTAGCAATCCTTAAGAAGGGCCTACCGAGAATCAAGGTAGTGTCCTACACAACTTCAGAAGACATGTAAAGTACATAAAAATCAGCTAGAAATACCAAACCCTTTACCTGGACCAAGATGTCCTCTATGATGCCCACACGATGCCTGAGAGACCTATCAACCAATTGCAACACTACAGATGTAGGCCTTAGACTCTTAACTCCTAATGATGTATAAATAGACTTAGGCATCGCATTGATCACCACCTCTAGATCTAACAAGGCCCTACCTATGGTAACTTTTCCTATTATGCACGAAATAGTGAAAGATCCAAAGTCTTGGCACTTAATTTGGGGTTTGAAAAGTGCGAACACATTTGAGCTGACTTGTACTTTTTCATTAGGTCTAAACTTTCTTTTGTTTGTGTACAAGTGCTTAAGATATTTAGCATATGCAAGAACCCTTTTCACTAGATCAACCAAAGGGATGTTGACTTCTGCCTTCCCAAATAAGTCAATGACATCTTTCTCATGTTTAAAATCGTTCATCCTTTTGCTAAGCAAATATGAATTAGGAACAGGAAGGTCTTTTATACTTACCTCTTTGTTAGTTGCTTCATGGGTTCCTTGCTTGCTTGATTCCTGAGTGTTCTCTGAATTTGTTTCTTTGCTCCTTGATTGTTTTAACTCCTTTCCAATCACGAGTGCTCTTTCTTTTAAACTTTCAGACTTCTTAATTCTCTCAGTTGATGAAGACAATTCTCTGCTCTCATTCTCCTTTTCATCTTCTCCCTCATCTTGATTTCTGAATCTCACTTATGTCCCACTGTGAATAGTTATGGCATTCAAGCTTTTGGAGTTCATAATAATGGTATTTGAGGGGATAGCTCCACTATTTCTCGCGTGATTCTCACTCATGTTGTTGGACAATTGGCTGACATAGGAATTGATATTCTTAGCTTTCATCTCCCATTACTCCATTCTCTTTTCTAAAGCGTTAAACCAAGTTGTGGTCTTAGAGTAATCTTGTTGAATGAGATTGGCTATTGTATTAAACTGGTTATTGTTCGAAGTCCTTTCTTCCTTCATCAAAGCCATCATATTGTGTAGAAGTTGGTTGGTGTCCTCCTTTGGTGGAACAATCAGAGCATACTGTTGGTTGGGGAACTGGTTAGTGTAAGTACCAGTTCCTCTTCCTTGTTGAAATCTGTTTGGACCTCTTTCTTCTTCATTCCTCTAATTGAACCTAAGGTTTGCCTTCCATCCCTCATTGTAATTGTTAGAGTAGGGTTCCATTTTTGATTGGTCCACCCTTGATACACTACGCACACCTCTTCATATCAACCCGGGAAAACACTAGACATGTGCATCGCTGACCTACAAGTATCACAACTGGGTGCAGTAAGATCCATAGAAGATGTTAGGCGATGCACACTCATGTTTTTCAGTTCTACAGTCATGAAGGACAACTATGAAGTTACTCTGCTCTCCAAAGAGTCAACTTTAGACTCCAAACTCTCCATTCTTTTATATTGGGCCATTGAAGCTCCCAATTCATGTACACCCCTAGTATCTCTCACACTATACTGTTGATGATTTAAGGGCATCTTCTTGATTAGATCCTATGCTTTCGTAGCTGTAAGGTCAATCAAAGAACCTCCTGATGTCGCATCTAGCATAACCTTATCTTGACTTTTCTACCCATCATGAAAATACTGCAATAACTGCTCATCAGGTATCTGGTGAAGAGGGCATCTAGACAACAGATTTTGGAAGCGGTTCCAATAGTCATAGAGTGATTCATCATAATCCTGACATGAAGGATAGATCTTCTTCCTCATCGATGAAGTTCTGGAGGCTAGAAAGTATTTCTCCGGGAATGTCTTTTGCAGATTGGCCCAACTATGGTAGGCATTAGCCACATGCCTTGGGAGGCTCATATACCACTCCCGTGCTTTTCCCTCTAATGATAGGTGAAAAGCTTTCCATAGTACTTGATCAAGTGAAGCTCCCAGGAGTTTCATACTCTGATAGATCATGGAAAAAGATTGCAAATGCTTGTAGGGATCCTCTCCCATCAAGCCATGAAATTTAGGAAGAGAGTTAATGAGTAATCCTTTAATTTCAAAATTCACGTCAAAATTAGGACAAGCAGCAGTAAATGGATCATAATTAACATCAGAGGTAGTTGCTTCCCTAATGGTTCTCCTTATTTGATTCTTATTATTTTCTCCAACTCGCTTATGCTTTCCATTACCTCCATTATCACCATTCCTAGGTTGGTGAGCATGAAATTTAGGGTTTTGTAGAAAAGCTGATTTCTTAGCCATGATCACTCTTTCTATTGACTCACTCTCACTACTTGGTCAACTAGACTCTTCTTGGACAACTAACTGACCTCTCTCTTTCTCTCTCGTCTCCTATCTAATCTTTCTCAAACGTCTCTCAATTTTAGGGTAGAAAGGTAGAAGTTTAGCTCTCTGGGGCATGCCCGGGAACAATTCAACTGAAAATAAAAGGGAACAATATTTATTCGCAAACATAGAAATTCAAATAAAAAGATGAAAAGCGATGGATGCAAGGGCGTGAGTGTATGAAAGTATCTGTGAAAGTAAAGTATGTATGTATGAACTAAAAACAATCAAAGAAATGGTCAAAACTGTGTGGGTGCAAAAATGCTAAGTATGAAAAGTGTAGAAAGTTTAGTATGCTTTGTTTTGTGTTTTCAAAATTTGATTATATGCCAAGAAAATGAAATCCTATACTATTGACAAGTGTGAAACTAAACTATCTAAAATGCAGTATAAATAAAGGTTCCTAATCTCACTTAGCAGTAAAAATGACAAAAGCTAACCTAGAGAACCGATTGCTTGGTTCCTTGACAATGCAGTCATTTTGATTCGGACCTTTTTGTTCTTACTCTTGGAGGTCAAATAAAAAAAATTTAATTCCAAGGATTGCAATATAGAATGCAACCTTAGGTCATCTCATTTAGTCAGAACCTAAATGAAAGGATCTGAGCTAACCTATATGTCATGAAATGCAAGCTAAATTTGCAAGGAAGTAGGTTTTTATCTTTAAAAATCTTGACAAATTAAATGAATTATAAGAAAAATGTGTAAATTTTTTTTTTGGATTTTGGGAATAGAAATCGAAAAGACGAAGACAATAATCAAATGTGATAGTATCCTCTTGCAAATGCACTTGGCTTTTATAATTCGAAATCAATTTATTTGATGGGAGTAGAAATCACTAAATTTCAAATCATAAACCTTAAAGAACTCTTTAAGTCCAAGGTCTTAATAAATGAACTCCATTTCTTAAGACCTTGTTGAATGCCCTTAGTGTGTGTAATAGGTGAGTCAATGCCACAAGTTTTGGGATCTCAAATCAACTCAATATCAAACACAAATATACAAGATAAAAGAGATCAAATAAGATCATAAATAGACATATATAAGACTTCATATATTTAAGCTCACAGTTCTACATCAACAAATCCCAACAACACATTGAATATCCAACACTTGATTAAACTCTAATCAAGAATGTTCAACTACAAATTACAATTCCTAAACCTAGGAGTTCATAAATCATAGTCAAACATAGATTAAGCTACTCACCTTTTAAGCCCATTGAACTCAAGCCATCGCTACATATTCAAGAGGGGAGAGATGCCTAGCCACGCATAGCTCCAAGAGACTTCACAACCAAGAACCCACCGGCATCTATGGTAGCAATCAAAAGTGGAAAGAACAAGACAGTGGTATGGATGAGAGAAGATGATGGTGTGCATGTGTAGAAAAGTTATCCGAATGGTAAAGAGAATGAATGATGAAGATATATCTGTCGGCTCTTATTGTAACTTAACCTAAAATAGGTAATTTTTACAAATTGGGTTATGGTTCGGGTTTCACAATGGGTAGACTTTTGAAAATGGTTCGAGTATTTGAAGGTTAGCCGTAACAATAAGATGAGTTTACCGCGGCGAACTTTTCCTAAAAGGTTTTGCTTGAAGTTTTTGATTTCTTTGTCGCGGCGATGTGAACTTCACGCTGTGGCAAAATTTTCTCGAAAAGTTTCTGCGTGAATTCTTCATACTTCACCGTGGCAAAATTTCCTTTTGCCCTATTGACTTATTGACTTATCATTTTTAGCCTTCACTCCTTGCCTCTACTCCATGAGTCTCCTACAATGCATAAATGGTAGTTTGCAGTATCAATTATTCTAGAAAATTAATTTAGTACAATTACTAATTATTTGTGACAAAATTTACTCTCAAATTGCATAAAGTAAAGGCAAGCACTCAAGAGTCAAATTAAGTATAAAATTTAAAAATAAGAGCTAAGAAGTGTAATAAAAACCATGAAAATGTCACCAATTTATATAAGAAACTTGGGTTCAATCACTTCGATAGCAGAATAGAACATACAAATTGTAGAACTAATTTTCAGAATAGGGTGTTAAGCTATCAAATCAATTATGATTTGTTTCATATCAAAACTTATTAGAGATCAGAATACAAAACCATATGACTGTTAATCCATTTATAAAAGTAGGGAATGGGAATTATACAGGAGAGATCGATGTCTCGATACTGAAGTGTCCAGGAGAGACTGAGTCTGAACACCTAAGTGGCTAGGAGAGGCGAAGTCTCAACACCGAAGTGACACAGGAGAGACAAAAGTCTTGACACCGAAGTGCCACAGGAGCAGCTGCAGACCCTTCTAGGCATGCCTATTTACCCATAACTAGGACTTCACATATTCAAAAATAGAAATGTCTAAAATTCAATTCATATATCATTCATTGATTTCATGCCAAATATTTAAACATATCAATCTGATAGCTTTGCAAATCATTTAGTGGATCAAAATCAATAGCAAACAAAACAGTCATAGTAACACCATCAATGTTTACTTATTAAATTACCTATAGATACTTAAAGATTACTTACAAACATTTACTTACAAATGAGTTCATCTAAATTACATATAGAAGAGACCATCTAAATTACTTGAAAAAGCTCTCGAAGTCCTGACAATATTTGGAAGTGGTTGCTCTATGCGTTTCTCTATAACATTTAGTGCAAACACATATCACTATTGTGCATGATTAAGAATTCATTAATGCTAATTCATGTATACTGAATATGTATGATGTATATTCATGTCAAATTTTCCGTTTCTTATCCATAATCTTATCACATTATCAATCATGTGAAACCATACTCAATTGATCAATCCAGATTTATCTAATAACCAACTTTCGGGTCCATTTTGCTCAATTATTCACATCAAGAAAGTGAGGTAATTTGATAACACTTCTTTCTATAAAATGGTCCTCCTATGTCTTAAGATTCTAATGATACCAAGTTCGTTCCATTTGGTTCTGTATATTGAATATTATTCCCAAAAGATTTTAGATTATTCTTAAGCTTTAACAGAATTCTTATCTCAACTTCAAATTAGATTCTGAAATTCTTAGAGGCAGAATTAGAATTCAATATCTGCATACAATCTGTATTCTTATGAATCAAGTTTAATTCAAATCAATAATCATCTCATTCTGAGACTTACAGATCAAGACATAGTCTAATTTACGAAATATGTTCAGTGAAATCATCTCAATTATCGTATTCTAGTAGTCCTCAACACTTTCATCTTAAAATTCATCAATAAATACACTTTAGATGCCTATATTTTTTCATAGATATGAAGAAAAATGTTTTCTGGGTCTCTTGGTTTAATTCCCATGACATTTGGATATCTAGAGAAGAAGTTATAGGCAAAGGAAGGAAAGATGTTTAGTATGCAATAGCTCTCAAGTGCACATCATGCACTAACCCAATTAAGAAAAATTGAGTCATGGCTATGCAATATATGTGCACAGCTATGCAGTCCACATTAATCCAATCACTAGTATGCAATCATTAGTCACACTCGTGCATTCTAATAAAAAATAGTCATGGTTGTGCACTCTTCACGCACGGTCGTGCACACTCATTCAGATCCAATACAAGTTTTATCATTCAATGTTTCCCAATTGAATTCAAATGGCTAAGATTTTTGGTGGAGATGTAGAGAAATATGCTTTGAGTCCATTGGCTTAAGAATCAAGTCATTTGGAGATCGGATGACAAAGTTATGGTCAAAAGAATTAAAGTAGTTCAAGTTTGGAAAAACATCGGGCTTACAATCGTGACCTTACACTGTTGTGAGTTGCCTATGTAACCAGCAGACTCACAATCATGATGGCTCACGATCGTGAGTTCTAACTTTCCAAAATTGATGCAGGAATGCTTTTCCAACTTTTCTTCTTTTGTCCTTAATCCATCCATAATTCATATTCTATTCATTTTTACACCCATGCAACTTATCTAACACTAAAATAACTCAAAACTCAAGAATCAAAATCAAACTTCAAAACTGAATGTGTAGTCTGTGCTTTCTCTATCTATTGCTATGTTTATTTCCATTAAAACCCATTCATTACAACCACTCAACTCATCTAAACCTTTCTACTTCACTAAGTTTCTCTTTAAACTTTATGTAATCATATTACTCCTCCTGTACCTTTCCACTGCACCATATTATCAACTCATCTCATCATCACTTTCACCGAAATCACTCAACTTACATAACTCATGCATGTGTTTATTTTCCAACACTAATACATCATCAAGGTCATTCATAGAACTCTGAAACTTCAAACTTCACTTATCTTGTTTGTTCAAAAAAATCCCATCTTTAATAGTGAAGAACAAGGTTTCGATATTGAATGAAGGCCAAAGCAAAAATCGAAGAACAACAAAGAGCTACAGCATTTTTGCCTTACACAACTGTGATATTGTGGTTTAATAACTCATTGACACATGGCCCATTGCATGTGGGCCATTTATCATCCATATAAAGGTGCTACAAGTCATAATTCCATTTGCCTAATTTTTCCCAATATCCCATAATTTCTAGAAAAATTCATAAAATTCCTAAAAATTATAAAATATTGTTAATAATATCCAAATAAAATTTCCACAATTTGATCACATTTATAAAACCATTTTACCCAGAAAACAAATGTCAATACACATATTACATTTATTTTGTATGTATCAAAAATACATATGCACATTTTAGTGAATACTCGATATGCAAAGCATATAATGCACTATAAGTCCTCAATATTCTAACCCCTAACATGGGGTGTTACAAATGTATTGTCGACTAATTTTACCTTTCTTACCAAATCGAAGCATATTCTTCCACGATGACACTTTCAAGAACACCTTATCACCTACTTGATATACAATATATCTCTTTTAGATCAGCATAAGACTTCTACCTATCACTGGCAGTTTTCAGCCTATGTTGAATAATCTGAACCTTTTCTTCAGTATCTTTTACAATATCAGACTCGATAATCTTGTTTTCACTCTTTTTAGTCTAACATATAGGAGTTCTACACCTACTACTATACAACACTTCATAAGGTGCCATGCCAATACTTGTTTGATAACTGTTGCTGTAAGTAAACTCCATTAGCATCAGATAATTATCCCAACTCCCTAGAAACTTTAACACACAACCCCGAAGCATATCTTCTAATATTTTTATAACCTATTCTGATTGTCTATCTATCTGCAGATGAAAGCAGTACTGAACTTAACTTAAGTACCCAAAGCCTTTTGTAAACTTTTCCAGAATCTAGAAGTAAATCAAGGATCACAATCAAAAATAGATAACAGTACTCCATGCAGTCTTAGTATATCATTCATACATAAGTCTGCAAGCCTATTCAAAGAGTAGTCAAGACGAATAGGCAAATAGTGAGCAAATTTGGTAAACTTATCTACAATCACCCATACAACATCATGTTTCCTTTGAGTGAGAGGAAGTCAAGTGACAAAGTCCATATTAATGTTATCCCATTTCCATTGAGGAATAGAAATAGGATGTAACAAACTTGATGGAACTTGGTGCTCAGCTTTAATTTGCTAAAATATCAGACATTTAGCTACATAATCCACAACATCCTGTTTCATACCTGACCACTAGTAATGCTGCTTTAGATCTTGATACATCTTGTTTATGCTAGGATGCATAGTAAAGACTGTATTATGAGCCTCAAACAACAATTTTTTTCTTTAGCTCATCATTAGCTGGAACACATAACCGATCTTTATAATACAATTCATCATCTCCTTTCACAGAAAAATTAGGTTGTTTACCGTCCTGAGCCGTCAGCTTTCTAAGCATCACAAATCTCCTATCTCAAAGTAGGCCTTACATTTAATTGAGCTATTAAAACTCCATCAGATACAAGTTCCCATTCACTCTACTTAATTGATAATGCTGAAATAGTCTTCCGACTTATGGCATCAGCCACGGCATTAGCCTTACCCGGATGGTAGTCCACAATACAATTATATTCTTTAAATAGTTCCAACCAACATCGTTGTCTCAAATTGAGTTCTTTCTAGGTAAGCAAATACTTCAGACTCTTATGATATGTGAAAATTCTACATCCTTCCCCATACAAGTAATGCTGCTAAATTTTCAAAGAAAACACTACTGTTGCAAGTTCCAGATTATTTGTCGAATAGTTCTATTCATATGATTTTAATTGCCTAGAGGCATAAGCAACTACTTCTCCTTCTTGCATTAAAACACAACCCAAAACCATTTCCAGATGCATCATTAAACATGACATACTCCTTACTTGAAGTAGCTTGAACCAATATAGGAGCTTCAGTAAGCATACTTTTCAGTTTATCAAAAATATTCTGACATCTATTAGACCATTCATACTTCACTCCCTTCCATAACAGTTTAGTTAAAGGGAATGCTATCACCCAGAACCCCTTCATAAACTGTAGGACCTCAGCCTCTCGGGCCTCGTACCCACCCGCTTGCAGATATTGTCCGCTTTGGGCCTCGGCCTCTAGGGCCTCGCGCCCGCACAATTTTGCTTTTCCCCTTCTGACCTGTTGGGAAGGGATGAAAAGTTTCCACAGGACTTCCCAGGAGGTCACCCATCCTGTATTGCTCTGGCCCTAGCACGTTTAACTTCAAAGTTCTAATGAGATCTGATGCGTTAGGACATGGAAAACGCGTATGCAAGGGAGAGGTTTCCACATCCTTATAAGGCATGCTTTGTTCTCCTCTCCAGTCGATATGGGATGCCTATGACGCATCCTCCCCCCATCAGGAGGGCCAGACGTCCTCGCTGGCACATCGCTCGGGTACTGGCTCTGATACCAATTGTAGGACCATGGCCTCTTGGGCCTCGCGTCCATAGGGCCTCAGCCTCTCAGACCTCGCACCCACTCGCTTGCAGATATTGTCCACTTTGGGCCTCGGCCTCTAGAGCCTCACGCCTGCACAGTTTTGCTTTTCCCCTTCTGACCTGTAGGGAAGGGATGAAAAGTTTCCACAGGACTTCCCAGGAGGTCACCCATCCTGGTATTGCTCTGGCCCTATGATTGCGGCTCTGTCGATTCGACCTTAAGATCGATCCTTGGAAACCGGTCAAAAATAATAAATTCCAAGATTGCGGTATAGGTTGCATCCTCGGGTCGTCTCACTTAATTGGAACCAAGTGAAAAAGGTCTAAGCTAGCCTAATTGTCAAAAATTGCAATCAAAG